>AWUE01020722.1:0-64053 GCA_001974825.2 Corchorus olitorius | reverse complement strand
AAGCCATTATAGATTGAAGTCTAATTATTGAAATTAAAATTTCAATATTTTATTACCCAATCAAATGTCTGATGGCTTGTGATTTGATCATTCTTAATTTAAACTGTAAAGAGGTTAGAAAAAAAATGATATAAGAGTATGAGTTCGAAATTCGAATACTACCCTCCTGTGTCGTGAAAGCTCCTTAGCAAAAATGCATATATTTACCATTTTTAATTTGCCGACTAAAACCAAAACAATTGTTTTCCAAGACATCAAGATTTAGTAAGACGTGGTCCCCCAAGTTGAAGATTTATGCCAACTTTACAATTTGGAACATTCAGCCCGTGACTCTCAAAATATTAATTTCATTTCATAATTTGTGGAAGCCAATGTTATCCATTGCAAAGTTGGGTCCTTACTCCTTAGCACATGCCAAAACAAATAATTAAATATACTGTTCACTATAGTTAATTTTAACTACAGCCTCTTTCATAAAAATGGAAGAATAAAAATAAAAAATATACTTAAACACAAAACCCAAACATAAATCAGACTTTATTGATTGAATATCATTTTGGACTAGATAAGTAGGCAATTAACAATATTATTACAATCTGATGAACATTTTCAGTTCTTCTTGGCACATGTTCCTGAGCAAGAATCCACACATCTTCCAACTTCTTTCCCACCTAATAATAAACAAAACAAAACAAAATCTTGAGTTTACGATTCAAATTACTAATTATTACAAGGAAGAGATAGAGATAATGAAGTTAATTACCTGGATTATCTTTGGTGCTGAAATGGGTGCACAAGGAAGTAGCACAACCAAGCTTACAGAAATATTGGGTATCTTTGTCTCTAAGACTTGTCAAAGTAGAGGTTGGGACAATACAGCTCTTGAGGCAGTTGACACCGCAAGAGAAAGCAGAGTTTTGTGGCTGAATAACACACAAAACAAAGCAACCCACATAGCAAGATTGGAAATCAGCGGTGGACTGATTTGCTAGCAGCCCCAAAACCAAAAAACCATCAACAATATTGACTTTGCTACTCCCATTTCTTCTTCCTTCTTCCCTTTTGCTTTTTTTGTTTGCAAAGGGAAAAAGATGAAGTTTTTGGAACTTAACAAGAGTTGCTTTGCTTGTTTCTGTTCTTCAAGGAGGGTTTATATAGACCCCCTAGAAAATGGTAGGTGTAGGTGGTCAGAAGCTATTCTCCACTTATATGATTTATTATAAATATGGAAATTTGTTAAATTAAACTTTGGGGTTTGGATTTTTTTGGGTTATGACAGATTAGATAAATTGAAATTCACTAAAATATGAAGGTTGAGTTTCATTAGTTGCCAAAATAATCATTTTTATACTCTTTTTTAGTACACTTGACTTGTTTCACTGCTATAATTTACAAATGGGCCATCTGGCTATTATTCTTTTTTTTTTGTCAATAATAACAATAATGGGCTTAGAGCACGCCTGTAACTAAATGTTGTCCACTACCTAGTGGATATCCATATGTCAGTCAATACAAGAATTTACATTTGATTGTTGGGTTCAATTTTAATATCACTAATTAGCAAAGATAGAGTTATAGTGAAGAAATTAAGATTATTATTAATAATAAATGGTTTTGGGTCACTTAAGTGTAGTGTGGAACATTTGCTGGTTCCAACTCCCAAGTTCCAACAGTTTGCTTAAGACCTTTTTTAGTTTTGAATAAATTTTAGCACATATCTATAGAGAGACTCATCAAACTTTTCCCATTTAAAATCCTCTGTTTATGATTTCAGCATAAATGCCACTTTGCACCCTTAAGTTTGTATGAATTGTCACTTTGCACTCTTAAGTTTGTATGAACTGCCACTTTGCACCCAACTTTTTTATTTTGACCAAAACGCAACCTAAAATTTTATTTTTGTACCACTTTGCACCCTCCGTCACGGTATGACAAACGGCTCTATCACGATGTCCGACGGTGGCATGCCACGTGTACCAAAAAGTGACATGTGGCACGACACGTGTACCAAAAAGTGACACATATCACGTCATGTGTACCAAAAAGTGACACGTGGCATGCCACGTATTTCAAAAAGTGACACATGGCATGCCACGTGCACAAAAGGATACGTGTTGCGTGTCATTTTTTGTCCACGTGGCATGACACGTCAGACGCCGTGATTGATCCGTTTGTTCTACCGAACAGAAGGTGCAAAGTAGCACAAAAATAAAACTTTAGGATGTGTTTTGGTCAAAATGAAAAAGTTGGATGCAAAGTGGCAGTTCATACAAACTTAAGAAGGGTGCAAAGTGGTATTTACGCCGAATTCAATCCACTCAAACAGGTCAAATTCACAAATCACAGGCCATAAGTGATATATTGTTATTATAAAATTAACACTGCTGATGAATTGCTTTGAATACTTTGATTCTATAGAGAAATACTCAGAGATATATAATGAGAGAATTCCATAGCCATAACAAAGAATGAAAAATGTACTAATAAGAGAAATTGATATCCTCTGTTTTATTCATTAAACATCAAACATTCTCTGAAACTTCAAATTGCATATGCATAAAGGACTATAATGTAGATTGAGACACACATATATAGTAACTCAAACCGCTTGAGATTTAATCAAGCCCTAGACTTGATTATTATTGTCATTCTTAACACTTTTACTCAACTTATTGACCCAACTTAATCAAACAATTATAAACTAAAAAACTATAGCAAAGTGATAGAATCCTCCTTGCTATAGCTAATTGATACTGTTCTGCTTGCAAGTCTGATAGCATGAACCAACAATGTTTTCCACTCTCTCAGCAGCTGCAACAATCCAAACCACCCCATAAGATCAGTAATTTAGCATTTCATGAATTAAAATTAAATGGATAAAAATGGGTCATTAGGATATAAATAAATTTTAGCTACAAAATCAAACACAAATAGTTTTTGAGAGAGATTTGATCAGTTATACCAGTGGGTTTGTAGCTGTTGACCATGGAATTTGCACAACCGCTAGTACATTTGAAGACAGCTTCTGAGGGACGAAGTTTGCACCCAATCATGCAAAGACCAAAACAAAAGGCAATTTGTGGAGCATAGAGGCGAGGAAGGCACCTAGCTCCACAACTAGTAGCACATAATCCTGTATCGGCACTAGGGTTTTTGAACCCTAATTCGGCTTGCCCTTGAGCTAATACCACCATCATCAACACCATCAAACTCACCACCATTTTCTTAGCACCAATCCCTTCCATTTCTCTCAATTATACTATGATCAGACTTTTATAACAATGTATTTTTTTTTTGAGTTGTGTGGAGTTGAAAGCTTGAATTTGGTACTTATTTATAGAAGGGGTTTAAAGCTTTAACTACTAGGAGAAGCCTATGGTGACATAGCGAGGTAATAGGTGGTGTTGATGTTATGTTGGTTTCCCAGTAATTACGAAATTAGTTTATCAATTTCATTTTAATTTGCATTTCCTTTATGATCTTTTAGAATCACTTTGATTATGGGGAGACTCTGTCAAGAAATGTTCTCTGTTTTCAATTTGCAAAGGATTAATGTGATTGGGAAGAAGGGATAGCAAATTTCAATTTTCAAAGGATCAACTTTTCAATTAGTTTATCAATTTCATTTTAATCTGCATTTCTTTTATAATCTTTTAGAATCACTTTGATTATGGGGACTCTGTCAAGAAATTTCTCTGTTTTCTTCAATTTGCATTAGTCATGGGGATAGTAATTTGTGAGAGTTAATTCAAAATGATCACATGTTTAATTGAGGCTGTTTAGTTTCTGAATATCAATTCTTCCCGAACTTGAAGCTGTTTAATTCTAGCTTGAATGCCTTTTCTCACGTGACAAACTTGTTATGCTCATATGGGGTTTTTTGGCTTTACTTTGAGCTGGAATGACGAAGAAAAGCAGTGCAAAAGTTAATTAAGGTGTATGCACAATAATTCGAATTCGTTTAGATTACATATATTTTGGTGTTTTCAAACAACAATTTCGGAATGAATTAATATTAAGTCTTCAATTATCACCCTATCAATCATTAATCAATTATAGGTGTAAATGTTCAAAAATTACGACACTCATTTTCATTTCATGCTCTTATTCCGTTTAGAACTTCTAAAACAGACCATAATTTGGGGCAGAAAATGCCCAATATCAAACATAACTCTGTCTACAACATGCATGCGAAAACGTCCAGTTCCAACCCTATAAATAGTGACTTTTCGTAATGAGTTTCATAACCAACAAAATCAAACACGAAAACTTGTCTGATTTTTTCTTTCGATTTCCCAAAACACAGTTTCTTTTTCATTATTTGATCGAGTAAGTGAGCCAAAGCTATGAAGCGAATTAATCTGATCAGAGCTTTTGCTCTGCTTCTGATTTCATGTTCAACCATAGCAATGGCGGCTCGAGAATCAGATTTTCTAGGCCTCGACAGTTTTGGCACCGATGATTTTCTAACTTTCGATGCCGCCATGGCTCCCGAAGTCCCTCTGGCTCCTTCGCCGGAATCGGAAATCCCTTTGCCACCTGAACCTGACACTCCCGCCACTCCGACAACCCCATTGCTGCCCCCCGCAACACCTCAAACTCCACCATTGCTGCCGCCTCCAACAACTCCTCAAACCCCACCGTTGCTGCCACCAGCAACACCACAAACTCCACCATTGCTGCCGCCAACAATCCCATCAACTCTGGAAACTCCCCTGCCTCCGGTTGGCAATTCTTGTGATGAAAAGTGTGCTAAGAAATGCCCCAAAATTCCGTTCCTCTTCAATTTCTGTTTCAAGACCTGCATGACAGGGTGCAATTTGCTTCATGAAGAGCTGACCTACAACTGTACTAATAAATGTGCTAAATCCATGCCTGCCGGTCTTCATTCCGGTAACATTTATAAACCCTCTATATATATGTTTATTTTTGTTGGTTTAATCTTTAATAATAAGAATAATATATAGATTCTGACAATTTATTTTCCTGGTGATTTTTTCAGACAAGGAGAAAATGGGAAGCTATGTGAATTCCTGCTATCAGAAGTGCAAGAGTTATGGAGTGTTTTGATCAAAGTTTCCTATCTACTAGTATTTCATTTCCTGGAATAAATATTGAAGTCTATCTATATCATGTATTGGGTTCAACTTGAGGATAAATGAATTAATCAATAAAGTACTATTTTTTATACATAATATATATACTTCTCTTTAATTTCCTGATGAAGTAATTTTATGCTTATTATCCACTGCTCTCATTAATGTTACATGATTATTTTAGAATTTCAATAATTGTAGCATAATTAGTTCCACGTTCCCACCACCGGCAATCTAATTTGAACAAATGTAAATTCAAAATTGGCAATAAAATGAAACATGTGAAAGAAATCAAAAGAGAAACGATTTGCCAATAAAATTGGCAATAACGATTGTTGAGGACCTTGTGGAGTGAGGTCCAAAACGGAGCTCTTTTTGGTGAGGAAGCTCATGGAGCTTGTAGGGTTGTAGAGTTGTAGAGAGATTTTGTCTAAGGAAAGGGTTTATGAGTTCTTTTATATAGTGTCTTTAGGGTTTCTACTAGTGGGCTATTTCTAGGATTATGGGCCTTATTAGGCTTTTGGTTTGATCCAAGGGCATTGTTGGGCTAGGCTCAACAACGATCTTAGCAAATCGTAGAAACAGTGGAACATGTGGCGAACGTACTAGAGCAGGTGGCAATCAATGAGAGTTGCTTTTTTTTGTTCTTTTTCAATTTAAAAATTATTGATTTCCTTTTTATTTTCCTAAACTTTTTTAAAGGGGTAAAATAGTTAGGGTAATTATTTGATACACTGGTAGTGTAAATTTTGGACTCCGCAAGCGGGTTGTGGAGTTGACACATGTCCATTTTTTTAATTAATTAAGTTTTAAATATTTCAATCTAGTCCCTAGATGACACATGTCACCCTTCAGGACTCGCTTGTGTAGTCTATTAAACTCCACTGTCGGTATATTGTATAATTTGCCAAATAGTTGAAGTGTGTGAAGTTGATTACACAAATGGAGAATTATGTTAAACCTTTCACTAGACCGAAGAAAATGATGTATCATTACACATTTTGGATAAATTCCCTCTCCATTTTATTCATTTACTTACTACAAATCAGGCTATCATTTGACAGATTCTCTTTAATGATTTTTCCATTGACCATATCCCTCTAATTGTGCTGCCATTGTTTAATATATCATGATCAATATTCTCTTGGCCAATGTCCTTGTTGTTAATTATAAGTTTTAAATTATCAGTGTATGAATGAGATTTTAGACATGGAGGGGAAGAAGAAAAGTATGAGCCAAAATGGAAAGAATCAAGGGCAGAAAATCATGGTCATCAATTTTTAATCCTTAGATAATTTTCCGTTAACTATAATCCCTCTAATAATTTATATATATATATATATATATATAATTACTCTTTGTAATTTCTCTTACCATTTGTATATATATTCATGACCATATGAATACAACACATTACACATACCTTTCTTCTCATATATACATCAATTCCGGTTTTGATTAACTAAGAAATATCTGAGGCATGGAAGTGGGGAAAAAGATGAATCAAAATGCTAAGATTGCAATGGTGATGGTTATGATGATGATCATTTTGTTTGCAGGGCAGACAATTGCAGAGACACAACAAGAATGCATCAACGCGTGCTTGCCCGGCTGCGATAATGCCAAGCCCCCACAACTAGTCTTTTGCATCAAGCAATGTAACAGAGAGTGTGCCAAATTTCCTCCCGCTACTACTCAAACTAGTATAAAAGGATAAGTAGAAAACATTTGACACTCATCATCATCATGTAATAAAGAGATCATTATCATCATCAATAAAATCCAATTTGATTTGAGCTTAAAAAGTTACAAATTTTTCTTTTTTTCTTCATTTTTTTTTCAAATTTGATTTGAGTATGCTTAGTTCATGTTTTTATATTCTATTCCTGATTAGTGATAAGGGTTCTTTTGGTTACCGGATTCAAAGATTACCACTGAACGCAAGAATCAAGATACCCTGCTATATGTGTTGGGAACCAAAAATTGCCGGTTTGGCTCCTAATTAAGTTCTGTATTATGGTTTGATTCAAAATTATGTTATTATGTCATAATATATACATACACATGCATGTATGCTGTGTGATTCAAAATTAACAGAGCATCATATATAGAATTTTTCGTTAAGAAGTCCCTTTTTTGTCCAAAATGATAATCAGAGGTGAGAATGTAATGGATCTATAAAAGCATTTTCAACAAATGCCCTTCTAAATTATGGTGTAATCTTCGGTGCTCCCGTTGTGATGCTCCCACTTTTCAATGTGATGTTCCCATTCAATTCTGACCATTGGATGCAATATCTATTTTCCTGACCGTCGGATACTAAAAGATTTAACCTGCTAAACTGGTTTTAAAAACCTTTTGGAATGAATTCGTATGTGGTAGTCCTCGTGATGGATTTTTACATCTTTTTTATTCAAACCGTTGATATCAACTACTTTTTTTACTTGATTTATTATTTTTTTCTCTAACTTTTTTATTTTTTATTCTTTTCTTCTCCGTTTTCTGGTTTTCTGCGTTGAGAAAAAAAAGTTATTCGTTGATATCAAGTTAGAGTTCCTTTATACGCCAGAGTTCTTTAAAGAGTATATCTTCTTTGGTGGATGCTTAGTTTCTTTGACTAGAATGTTAACGGCCATGGCTGCGGGATCAAGATTCAGGTAATAATTAATAACCATTGCTTTTAATTCGCAGTTTGGGACAAATATTTTCTATCTTCATCAACTCTTTCTTTTTTTTCCTACCTCTATCTATCTTTTTTTTTAAAAAAAAAATTTATGGACCAATTAATTAATTAATTGAGCGTGGACTAACTAATTAATTAATAATAATGCAGTGTTGAGCATGTGGAAAACATTGGACCTGATAATTTTTCCCGGACACTTAGATATTGGAAAAATAATCTCCTGGCAAACAAGAGGTATTTATTTGTTTACGATACATGAATTAGTACTCTACACAATGTTAATTTTCGAGTTTTTTATGAGAGAAATATTGATTGTCTTTGTCACAGCAAAGTTTTGGCCTTGAGGTTCGATGAAAAATTTATCAGGACCTGGGAATATTATTTTGGTTATGGTGAAGGTGCTTTCAAGTCAGGCATGCTTAAATATTACCAGGTAAATTAATATACTATATATATATATATATATATGCACAATCATATGAAAAAATAATAAGGTTCTCATTGTTGACAAAGCATTTTAACATTAATAAGAAATTGTTGAAATTATAGGTTATGCTACATTAATTTTAAGATGACTTATGAATGAACTATTTCTTTCATTTTGCTCGAAAATATATCCGTATATATTAATTAATAACTATTTTTTTAATTGATTTATTATTTTTTTTCTCTAACTTGATATCAACGAATAACTTTTTTTTCTGCAGAAAACCAGAAAACGGAGAAGAAAAAAATAAAAATAAAAAAGTTAGAGAAAAAAATAATAAATCAAGTAAAAAAGTAGTTGATATCAAAGGTTTGAATACAAAAGGTGTAAAAATCTATCACGAGGACTACCACATACGAATTCATTCCAAAAGGTTTTTAAAACCAGTCTAGCAGGTTAAATCTTTTAGTATCCGACGGTCAGGAAAATAGATATTGCATCCAATGGTCAGAATTGAATGGGAGCATCACATTGAAAAGTGGGAGCATCACAACGGGAGCACCGAAGTCTCGACCCTAAATTATTGGAATTGTATTATACCCTTGTTAAGGTTAGGACGGCTTATCATTCCGACCAAAATGAGATATTAATGAGATTTCCGATTATTGTATCCACTTAAGAAAAATGATTAGCGATAATACATATGATTTATTGTCCTTATAAAGAATTTATTATAAATTAATAATAATTTATTAATAACAATTGATTGTAATGAGATATGAATATTAACATCTTGCCAACAATGGTTGTAAAATAGGAGTAATATATTGTTATAATAAGGAAAGTAGGTTAATGAAAATCAGAGAGCATAATCTTTACCCAAATCCAAATTAGACTAATTCAATAGATAATTACAGATATTTTCCTATTAGTATATATATGGTAAGCCAGCTGGGAAATTATACAATAGCTATCCATGACCATATATACTTGTAAATGAAATCCAAATAGATTGCTGTTTTAAAAGGAATATAAATATTTGATCAGCTGAATTGATTTGCTCCAATTCTAGCAAATATAATATCAATTCCGGTTTGCTTAACTAAGAAATACTTCAGGCATATGGAGGTGGGAAAAAAGATGAATCAAAATGCAAAGATTGCGATGGTGATGATGGTCATGATGATGATGGTTTTATTTGCAAGGCCGACAATTGCAGAGACACAAGAACAATGCCTCAATCAGTGCCCGCTCAGCTGCGATAAATTGCCACCAACACAAGAAGCCCATTGCATCGTAGAATGTGAGAAAAAGTGTGCCACACTTCCTCCCGCTGCTACCCAAAGTAGGATAAAATGATAAGTAGAAAACATTTGACAAGCTCTCCTTATGTATGTCTTCTGCTCATGTAATAAAGAGATGATCATCATCAAAGAAATGCATGCAATTCGATTTGAGCTTAAAAAGTTGCAAATTTGTCTATTTTTCGAATTTGTTGTTGGTTTTGTGGATTTGGGTATGCTTAGTGCAAGTTTCTTTATTCTATTCATGATCAGATAATAAAGATTATAGTAGTGTATATATATTTGTTGGTGATTTCTGGACATGGGTAACAAATTAAGTCTAACTCAAAACAGAAAAATTCCCAACAATCATAAGTGGGATTTTGCTTCTAAGGCCTCCATTAGAGCATTATGCCACGTAATATAACGGTTCAAAAATTGACCAAAAATTGAGAGAATGAGAGGTTCAACTTGACAAAAATTGGAGTTGATTGTGTTGAGCCTAGCCCAACAATGTCCTTGGACAAGACCAAAAAGGCAAAAACACATATTTGTCTGCTGTTGTTTTTTTCATCTTGTAGCCGCGATTATTAATCTCACAACCACAACTGTTTTTCATCTCATCGGAATCAATCTCATCACTCAAACAAAGGCAGAGTCAATGCAATGTAACAAAGAGTCTGACAGCTTTCCTCCCTCTGCTGCTGCTGCTACCCAAAGTAGGATAAAAGGATAAGTACTAGAAAACATTTGACTAGCTCTCTCTATGTATGTCTTCTGCTAATGTAATAAAGAGATGATCATCATCAATAAAAAATCCAATTGGATTTGAGTTTAAAAGATGCGAATTGTCTATTTTTCGAAACTATTTCTTTTAGATTTTATAATCCGGTCAAAATTAAAATTTTATAATTATTTTTAGATAATAAAATTATATTAATTTTTTAATTTTTTAATAATGGCAATTCAAAAATATTTTTCGAAAAATAGGGTATAATCAGAAAAACATAATATTATTGAAATTATATTTTAATAATAGAAATTTTATAGTATTGACTATTTTGCTTGGTATGTGATGTGTGAAAGTAACAAATTCCCTTATAGTATTGACTATTTTCTTTTTGGTACTTGAGGTTGGTAGAAATTGAACCCTTGTCACTAAAACTAAGAGTTCAATATTATACAACCAAGCCAAATGTCTGATGGCCAATATCGGCTTTCACTAATCTGAGAACCAAAAGTTCCAGAAGTCATCACTAATCAAATTAATGGGTGTCATTAGATCACCCAGTCGTCTAAATAGACAAGACTCAATCTACAATGTGAGTCTGAGTTCGGGAGTTCATTACATATAAGGAAGGATCGGCACCCTCATATGTCCGTTTAAAAACGATACCGATTAGTTTTAAAAGATATATAAAAAGCCTTAAAATGGTTTTTATCCAATCAAAATAAGAAAAAATAAAAATGTTTTAAGCAAATAATTTAGTCATTTACAGTTTTTACTTTTGCGGGCTAGGGATAAAAATTTTGATTTTGAAAGCAAGACCAGAAAACGTTTTTTGATTTAGAAATAAAACACTTAAAAAAAATTGGGCTCAAACCGCTTTTGAAAATAATTTTTGATGACAAAACAAAACTAATGGATGAAACTAGCAATTAATATGAACAATTAACATGATGCATGAGAATTATAAACAATGGGACTAATAACTAAAATCTACAGACCAGTTTAAATCAACATTTAGGTAAAGGCTAATAGTGTGATGATGCCGTTAGTTTAACCGTTTAAAAGGGGCTAAAACATCCAAAATTGAGAGTTTAGGGAACAAAACGTCTAAAATTAAAGTTTAGGAGGCAAAATGTCAAAACCGTACAAG
Organism: Corchorus olitorius; assembly: GCA_001974825.2. Taxonomy (NCBI): domain Eukaryota; kingdom Viridiplantae; phylum Streptophyta; class Magnoliopsida; order Malvales; family Malvaceae; genus Corchorus; species Corchorus olitorius. The sequence continues at coordinate 52,684 of AWUE01020722.1, read as the reverse complement.
TTATGGGGGCAAAAGGGGCATTAAGCCTAATCTGTGTACAATAGAGATATACATGTTATCCAAATTCGACTAAGGGCTAATTTGGTATTGAGGTTGTGGTTTGAAAAAACTCGGTTTGAAAGAAATGATTTTCAAAACCACTTTTTAAAATTAAGATAGAAAAATATAACTAATATTTGGTATTGTGGTAGAAAAAATGTGGTAGAAAAACAAAAAGCTTAATAAAATGGCTAAAAAGGATATTAATCAAAAAGGGAAGAGAAGAGATATTAAAGTGATTTAATGTAAAAAAACGCTTTTAAAACGCAAAAGCACATTAGAATTAGTTTTTCAGGTTGGTTTGTCTTTTCCGATCAAAAATAACTTTTGCCACAAATCAAGACTTATATTTGTTATTAATTTGAGGTGAAAAACATTTTTTTTACCTTTGAACGCAATGTCAAAAGAAGTCTAATTAATTCAATAAATTATTACAAATATTTTTTTTAAGGTAAGACATTTTCCTATTACTAGTCCTTACTTTCATGTGCATTGCACGTGACTCAATATGTTTAAATTAAATGAAAATTAAAATCTTATGCATACTACTAATTTTGTCCTAAAGAAGCCTATGGATTTTTTTTTTCACCAAAGAAGCCTAGTAATTTTAGAGCAAGCAAAATTTGACCCTAGTGTGAGTATATGAGTCGACCACCTGAAACCAAACCTGATTTAATTTTTTTTTTCACCAAAGAAGCCTAGTAATTTAGAGCAAGCAAAATTTGACCCTAGTGCGAGTATATGAGTCGACCGCCTGAAACCAAATTTGATCCAAGCCGATTCGATAAAAAAATCCGCTAAATCCGAAATCTAAATGACCCAGCCCCAAATCCTTAATGGCCCGAATCTGAATCGACTCGAATCCGGTCAACCCGAGATATTAATCCGAAATTACCTAAATCGGGATCAATTGTATTTAAATAACCTGAATTCGAAAAGACCTGAACCTCTCAAACCCGAAATTATCCGAAGTATATGACCCGAAACCGAAAAAGATCCGAACCAAAATTGAAACAAACCCAAATGACCCGACATTTGAGAGATCCGAACCCTACCTGAAACCGAAAATTTACCGAACCCGTATAACCCAAAATTTCCTTAACCCGAAACTGACCTAACCCAAATAACCGAACTGAAATCCAACCCAATCGACCCATTTATATATACATTGAGTTTTACTATAAGAAAAAAATGTATCCCATACAGAGAAAAATACTATTAATAAAGTAAAATAACAAATTTTAATCCACAGCAAGGTTATATTTTTTTTGGAAAATTTCAAAATAAGATGGTCTATCAAAAATTTTTATTAATTGGTACAATGAGGATTAAGAATTATTATCAACTAAATGATACATTACAAAATTTGTAAAAAGGACATTGTAATTACATTCATAACGTTACTATTGAATAAAATGAAAAGTAATTACATGATTGGCTTTTATTTGATGCTATTAAAAAAACCCTTTCTGTTTGGTTTGGCAGAACTTGAAAAACCCTTTTTTTTAATATACTCCACTCTATTCTTCCTTCTCCCCGTTGGTTGTTTCTCCCCTTTCGTTTTTTGTTGTTTCATTCTTCCTTTTTTCGTTTTTTCGTTTCAAGCTTCCTTTTTTTAAAAAAAAAATTCTCTACTCTTTCTTTAACCAAAAAATGAGAATGGGGAACCCTAATACATTAAAATTAAATTAGAAGTATTGTTTAAAAGCAAACCTATTACAACAAAGACCAAAGATTGTGGAGCCCATCATCAATAACAATTTCTTCTTGATAAATCCAGGAATTGGAATTGAGAACTTTTGATTGTCTTAGAGGAAAAAGCCAGAGGGAAGATGACGATAGGCAAGGATAAGAAAAAAAGGTTTTTACGGCAAGTATAATTCATCATAGGTTATATAAGGGTAATTGCAATTTCCTTTTTACAAATTTTGTGAAGTACAATTTACTTAAATATAATTATATATTTTCATTGCACCAACCGATAAATATTTCTAGTAGACCACCTTTTTTTAAAATTTTCCTTTAAAATGAAATAAAAATAAAAATAAAAATAAAAATAAAAGTCAAATAAAATAATTGCATATTAGGAAAATCAAAATTTTAATCACAATATATTAAACTATCAAACAGAAACATGTCAATCACAATAACCTTTTAAATTAAAATGGTAAAAGTAAAATTATTATAAAAATATTGAATTTAATTAAATGAAAATAGAGTTTTTAGTAGAATAAAACTGTATTTTACAAAATTTTAATATATCCAAATTTTTATTGAAAAGTAGTAAAATGGTAAAAATAAAGTAATCATAAAGATATTAGATTTAATTGAATAAAAATAGAGTTTTTAGTAAAATAAAATTATAATAATTTAAGCAATGCCATTTAAGAAAATATTTAAAAAATAAGTGTATAATCATCCATTCAAAAGTTTTAGAAAACCCGTACTTTTATATATAGTATAGATAGATATGGTAAGCCAGATGGGAAATTATACAGTACCCATATTTGTAAATAAAATCGAAGCAAAATTCTATTCTATATAAGCTATATAAATATTTGATCAGCTTGAACTGTTTTTTCTCCATTTCTAGCAAATATACTATATAATAGTCCTATATCAATTCCTGGTTTGCTTAAGTAAAAAATTAATATTTGAGGCATGGAGGTGGGGAAAAAGATGAATCAAAATGCCAAGATTACAATGGTGATGGTTATGATGATGATGGTTTTGTTTGCAGGGCAGACAATCGCAAAGACACGCCAAGAATGCCTTGACGAGTGCTTGCACGGCTGCGATCTTCTGCCGCCCCAACAAATAGCCAATTGCATCAAGCAATGTAACATAGAGTGTGCCAAATATCCTCCCACTGCTACCCAAAGTAGGATAAAAGGATAAGTAGAGAAAACATTGACAAGCTCTCGTTATATATGTCTTTGTATTCTGCTCATCATCATCATCATGTAATAAAAAGATCATGATCATCATCAATAAAATCCAATTCGATTTGAGCTTAAAAAGTTACAAATTTGTCTATTTTTCTAGATTGTTCTTGGTTTATATGGATTTGATTATGCTTCGTTCAAGTTTCTTTATTCTATTCCTAATTTGATAATTGTTGATTCCAAAATGTGTTGTTCAAATTCGTGATAGAGAGAGCTCCGAGTGATCTGCAAGAGAGGGAACCGTTAGAGGAGGACCTCGCCTTTGGGTGATTGAAGAGGACCCTCTCCGACAGTCCAAGTCGGCAGGATCCTTGGTATGTGTAGTGAGAGTTGGAGAGTCAGCATATGAGTGGCTATATCTTAGGTTAGAGGTGGCCACAGTTCGGTTTGAACCGTGAAATTGAACCAGAACAGTCATCACCAAATTGGAACCGGTTTTTGATTTTTTTTAATTATTTATATATTTATAAATCTATAATATCTATTAATTTTCTTAATTATTTTTCATACTTTGATATAATTAATATGTAGAACTTTGCTACACGCCCCTCCATTTTGTTCCATTTTGATATTATTTTTCTTTTCTTTTCTTTTTTTTAAAAAGGTTCTGATTTGGAACCGAAACATCTACCTAAAGAAATTAAGGTTCTGATTCTAATAATTCTAAAACCAAAAATTGCCGATTCGGAGCTGAACCGCGGTCACCACTAATTAAGTGTTTACCTTATATAGGAGGTTTGGGTGATGGCCAAAAAGAGGGTTCAATTGAGTACAAGGAGCTCAATTTTCCTTTAGCAAGATCTAACTAAATTCAAGTCTTATTAATACTAACAGAGAAAATTGATAGGCGTGGAGAGAGATTCCCCCAATTGGGTCCTACATGGTTAGATTGCGAGTTAGTTGGAATCTAACAGATACCCTTATAAAGAACTAGTTAAAGCACGTGCGTTGCACGTATGTTAATAATTAATAAACTGAATTGCTAAATACCGCCCCCTTTTGCTACTTATTGCCCCCCCTTTTTACACTTTTGCCCTTTGTTCATATTTTCTTCAAACTTTCTAACTTCAAATCCTCTAAAACATTCCAACTAAAAGATCGAATTTTCAAAACAATTTTGAAGAAAATCATGTCGAAAATCATGTCGGATTTTGTAGATCTAAGTTGTAGATCTAAAATTCTGTCAAAAAAAGTTATGGTTTGAAATATTGTCGGTGTCGCCCCAAGATTTCAATTTTTTTTTTATTTTTTAATTATTATTAATTATTTAATTATTAATTATTATTAATTTAAATTGTTATTATTAATAATAATTAATAATTAAAAAACAAAAAAATAACTGGTGCCGCCCAAGGAGGACGGCATCGCCATGGTCATGCCGCCCTAGGAGGGCCGCACCGATTATTTTTTTATTTTTTTAATTATTAATTATAAATTATATTCTTAGAAAATGAAGCAAAGGGCAAAATTGTCAAAAGGGGGGCGGTGTTTAGCAAAAAGGGGGCGGTAAATAGCAACTCCCATTAATAAATCATATATTCCACACATGCGTACTTTTCATTTTCATAAATTTTGATTAATTAATCATCAAAATATGGTCATTTAGTTTACAAAGATTTGAAATAATTAATCTCAAAAAAACTTAATTATTATACAATTATGGTTATCTTCAATAATGAAGGAAGGTTATCAATTTTCTTATTTGAATTTACTAAAAAAACTACAGGGCTATTAAGAACAAAAGTTAAACATTAATCAATTAAGAAGGTTATCGATTTCTGATGCAAAAAAAAAAGAAAAAAAAGAATAAGAATAAGATTATCAATTTCCTCATCAAATGTTCATTAAAAAGCTATTTAAGTTATCAAAGGTTTTTAAATGTTATCAATAAATTTAGTAATTAACTTTATACTGTTAGTAATTTTAGTAGTCTTTTATTAATAATGGCTTTTGCCAATGTTCTTCTTTAAGGTTATTAGAAAAGTTATAAAGGTTATAAAAATTTATATAGTATAAGGTAATTTAGTAACCTAACATGTTTAATAAATTTAGTAGCATTTTATCAATTTAATGAGGAGCATAATTATCATATCTAAGATTAGTAAAAAAAGTTGCGAAGATTAAAAAAAAAAGAAGAAGCTATAGTCCTATCAACAAATTCAGTAACCTTATGTTTTTATTACTTTTAATAATTCTCGTCAATTATGAATGTTATTAATCTTGTAATCTAAAATTACTAAAAAAAATTATAAAAGGTATTAAAATAGCTATAATGCTCTCTACAAATCTAATTACCCTCTTGGATGATTTTAGTAACTTTTTATATAAAAAAAAGGTTATGAATTTTCTTACTTAAAACTATTTAAGATTATATCAAAATAACTATAATGTTCGCTATCAAATAAGTTTTGAATGCTACTATTATATTCTAACTTGTACAAAAAAAATCCCATTAAAATCACTTAATCCTAATTAATCCATAATGGGGAGGGAACAATAAATACTTTTAAGGTTGTTTCCTTCCTCTTTTCATCTTATTTTCTTTCTCTTCTAAACCCTTTTTTGAAGAACTTCTCACCAATATTCATGATACGTAGGAAAATTTATTGGTTTAACAGTTGAAACTTATCTGAAATTTTAAACTATGGAGCTCTTGAAATGGATGAGAATCAGCTTTTTATTTTTAATTGAATGCAGCAAGTATCGTTTTTGGAATATAGAAAGCTCGATTTTTCTTTCTTCTTCTATTTTTGGATTTCATATTCTTTTGTAAAATTAATTCGTTTTCACCTCAAATTAAATCTTTCGAAATTTTTTAACATCACTTAAGGCAAAGTTGTAAAGAAACTTAAAACATTTTTTCTTGATTTTATGTTACATCTATTGCATTTTATTGTTACTTTTATGTTTAATTAGATAAATTTAGTTAGAATTAATCCAGTGTTGTTACATAGATAGTATTATTAATCAAACATCAAGTGACATGTTCTTTTATTAGATGCATAAAAAAAGACGTTTTCGGACTGAGGCTTATGGAGTGACATGTTTTTTTATTAGATGCCTAAAAAAGACGTTTTAGGACTGAGGCATGATGCTATCAACAAATTTAACAACCTTAATTATATTCTTAATTGATATCTTACATCTTTAGTAAGTAATTAATACCGATTTTCTTACATAAGTAACCCCAAAAAAGAACCTTTTGAGGTTATTAAAAAGGCTATGATGCTATCAATAAAAATTAAGTAACCTTAAATCCTTAGTAACTTAAGTAAGATAGTTATCAATTCTCTTACCTAAAATTACTAAAAAACTTGTATTGATTATCCAAATTCCGAAAAGGTATTTTACAGTCTACTATTTTTAATAACCTTACATTATTAGTAATATTGGTCGCTAATTAATTTTCTTATCTAAGATTACTTAATTAAAAGGTTATAAAAGTTATGAAAACATTATAGTACTATCTAGATTCAAATAATCTTACATCCTTATTAATTTTAGTAACTTTTTATGATCAATAATAAAGGTTACCAATTTAATCACTTAAGTAATAATCTACTAAAAAGGCTAAAAAAGTTATTAAAATTGTATTTACCAATCCTTACATAAGCAATTAAATTGGTAACCTTCATTATTGATCATAAAAAGTTACTAAAATTAATAAGGATGTAAGATTATTTGAATCTAGATAGTACTATAATGTTTTCATAACTTTTATAACCTTTTAATTAAGTAATCTTAGATAAGAAAATTAATCAGCGACCAATATTACTAATAATGTAAGGTTATTAAAAATAGTAGACTGTAAAATACCTTTTTGGAATTTGGATAACCAATACAAGTTTTTTAGTAATTTTAGGTAAGAGAATTGATAACTATCTTATTACTTAACTTACTAAAGATTTAAGGTTACTTAATTTTTATTGATAGCATCGTAGCCTTTTTAATAACCTCTAAAGGTTTTTTTTGGGGTTACTTATGTAAGAAAATCGGTATTAATTACTTACTAAAGATGTAAGATATCAATTAAGAATATAATTAAGGTTGTTAAATTTGTTGATAGCATCATGCCTCGGTCCTAAAACGTCTTTTTTAGGCATCTAATAAAAAAACATGTCACTCGATAAGTCTTGCTCCGAAAACGTCTTTTTTTATGCATCTAATAAAGAACATTTCACTTGATATTTGATTAATAATACTACCTATGTAACAACACTGGATTAATTCTAACTAAATTATCTAATTAAACATAAAAGTAATAATAAAATGCAATAGATGTAACATAAAATCAAGAAAAAATATTGTAAGTTTCTTTACAACTTTGCCTTAATTGATGTTAAAAAATTTCAAAAGATTTAATTTGAGGTGAAAACGAATTAATTTTGTAAAATAATATGAAATCCAAAAATAGAATAAGAAAGAAAAATCGAGCTTTCTATATTCCAAAAACGATACTTGCTGCATTCAATTAAAAATAAAAAGCTGATTCTCATCCATTTCAAGAGCTTCATAGTTTGAAATTTTAGATAAGTTTCAATTGTTAAACCAATAAATTTTTCTACGTATCATGAATATTTGTGAGAAATTCTTCAAAAAAGGGTTTAGAAGAGAAAGAAAATAAGATGAAAAGAGGAAGGAAACAACCTTAAAAGTATTTATTATTCCCTCCCCATTATGGATTAATTAGGATTAAGTGATTTTAATGGGATTTTTTTTGTACAAGTTAGAATATAGTAGTAGCATTCAAAAAATATTTGATAGCAAACATTATAGTTATTTTGATATAATCTTAATCTTAAATAGATTTAAGTAAGAAGATTCATAACCTTTTTTATATATAAAAAGTTACTAAAATCATCCAAGTGCGCAATTAGGTTTGTAGAGAGCATTATAGCTATTTTAATACCTTTTATAATTTTTTTAGTAATTTTAGATTACAAGATTAATAACATTCATAATTGACGAAAATTATTAAAAGTAATAAAAACATAAGGTTACTGAATTTGTTGATAGGACTATAGCTTCCTTTTTTTTTTTATAATCTTCGCAACTTTTTTTACTAATTTTAGATATGAAAATTATACTCCTCATTAAATTGATAAAATGCTACTAAATTTATTAAAGATGTTAGGTTACTAAATTAGCTTATACTATAAAATTTTTTTATAACCTTTATAACTTTTTTAACAACCTTAAAGAAGAACATTGACAAATGCCATTATTGATAAAAGGCTACTAAAATTACTAACAGTATAAGATTAATTATTGAATTTATTGATAACATTAAAAAACCTTTGATAACTTAAATAGCTTTTTAATGAACATTTGATGAGGAAATTGATAATCTTATTCTTATTCCTTTTTTTTTTTGCATCAGAGATCGATAACCTTCTTAATTGATTAATGTTTAACTTTCGTTCTTAATAGCCATGTAGTTTTTTTAGTAAATTCAAATAAGAAAATTGATAACCTTCCTTCATTATTGAAGATAATCATAATTGTATAATAATTTAAGTTTTTTTTTGTTCGTTCAATGAGATTAATTGTTTCAAATCTTTGTAAACTAAATGACCAGATTTTGATGATTAATTAATCAAAATTTATGAAAATGAAAAATACGCTTGTGTGGAATATATGATTTATCAATTATTAACATACGTGCAGCGCACGTGCTTTAACTAGATATATTGAACTTGTGTTCTTAACATCATCAGGTAGAGACCTTGCATTTACCATCTCAACTAATAATTTATTGGTAATTATATATTATGTATATAAATAATTAAAATAATATATAAGCGCGGTGTGCATGCATGGTATCCCGATTATAATAAATAAGATTATAACAATATAGATATAATTTGAATTTAAAATTCAATGGTCGGATTAACCAAATTTAAATTCCACAAAAATTAAAATATAAAATAGAAAAGAAAAAGAAAAAAGAAAAAAGAAAAGGGTGTAACTACACTAAGTGCAAGTTGATCCCTCCTCATAGTAATTTAGTATTAAAAAACATATGTTAAAGAATATTCTTAATAAGCACCCGAGTTTAAACTCAACTGGTGAGTGCACCGTGCCTGGACTGTGAGGTCTTGGATTCAACGGAATATGAGTTTAGCTTATTTGTTTGTTTGTTTGGTAGTTTTGGTAAGTAGATTATTCAAGATATAATTTATTAATTTGGCTTGGATTCTTATGTTTGGACATATAGAGATTTATTCTGATTGTAATGAAATTTAACTTATACCACTAAAAAAAAGAATGTTCTTAATAAGTAAAGTATATTAATGAAAATCCAGACAGCAGAATCTGTATGATTTCACTTGTACCACTAAAACAAAAATTTTCTTAATAAGGAAAGGAGGTTAATGAAAATCCAGACATCATAATCTATATGATTTCACTTGTACCACTAAAAAAAAAAGTTTCTTAAAAAAAAAAGTTTCTTAATAAGAAAAGGAGGTTAATGAAAATCCAAACAGCATAATCTATATATGATTTCACTTGTACCACTAAAGAAAAAAGAATGTTCTTAATAAAGAAAGTAGGTTAATGAAAATCGAAACAGCAGAATCTGTATACAATACAGATATATATACATGTTACCCAATTTAGACATTAATTATTCAATAATAAATTATTACAGATATCTCCTTTTTTTAGGTAAGGCATTTTCCTACTATATATGGTAAGCCAGATGGGAAATTATACAGTACCCATATTTGTAAATAAAACCCAAACAGATTTCTATTTTATAAGCTATATAAATATTTGATCAGCTTGAATTGTTTTTTATCATTTCTAGCAGATACACTATACAACACTCCTATATCAATTCCATTTTTGATTAACTAAGAAATATCTGAGGCATGGAGGTGTGGAAAAAGATGAACCAAAATGCTAAGATTGCAATGTTGATGGTTATGATAATGATGGTTTTATTTGCAGGGCCGACAGTTGCACAGACACAACAAGAATGCCTCCAAAAGTGCTTGGCCACCTGCCAGATTCTGCAGCCCCCAGAACAATTCGTTTGCATCAGTGGATGTGACAAAGCATGTGCTCCTCCGGCCGCTGCTACCCAAAGTAGGATAAAAGGATAAGTAGAAAATATTGATCACAAGCTCTCCATATATATGTCATCTGTATTCTGTTCATCATCATCATGTAATAAAGAGATGATCTTTTTTATTTTGGCTAGAAGGTAAATTAGTCCACGCCACTCCACTTTGAGGGCGTAATAAGGAGATGATGATCATCAATCATCATTAATAAAATCCAATTCGATTTTAGCTTAAAAAGTTACAAATTTGTCTTCTTCTTCTTTTTTCGTTTTTTTTTTTCAAATTTGTTGTTGCCTGTTGGTATTATGGATTTGAGTATGTATACATGCTTAGTGCATGTTTCTTTATTCTATTCCTAATTAAATAATAAAGAGGAGAAGTTATAGCTCTCGAAAAAGCGATGATGGGAGAGGTTTCCAGCCGGGTCAACGGATCAATTCAAAGGCAGTATTTTGGTTATTTCTGGACATGGGTAACGAAGTCTAACTAAAGAGGAAAATTTCCCAAGAATAATAAGTGGGATTTCGCTTCTAGGTCCTCCATTAGAGTATTACCCTACGTAATGGTTTAAATTGACCAAAAGTTGAGAAAATGAATATAAATTCTCGGGTGGGACTGATCCACCATGTCAGTTATGAGGCCAATCACTGATACGATGACAATTTAATAATTTTTTAAAACCCTATTCCATTAATATCTTTTTGATGGAATTCCATTGATATCTTAAATTTTGGGACTTACCCTTTACGCATTGTTTATTCTAAAAGGACTAAATTTTGAGCTAAAATCGTGCTTAAATTTTAAGAGTTGAGTTAACGTGGCATAATTTTAAGGTTGGTCCAATGGCTGATAAGGTGAGACGGTCTCAACTCTCATCTAATAATTAATTTCTCTAAAATAAGAGGTTGAACTTAATTATTACTAGATATTATTTTTGCGCATCCATGTCAGGTTTTTATTTTTTATTTTTTACAATAGTCGCACAAAAAATTTCAATTTTAAGAAGAAAAATGTGACATACAAAAAGATTTTAATTTTGGTCCCATAAATGACGTGATGGGACCGATCCACCTAATAATTACTCATATATATATATGCAAATCCAGGTTAATGAAAATCCAGACAGCGCATAATATACATGCAATACAGTCAGATATACATGTTACCCAAATTAGACCAATTCAATAAATTATTATGGATATTTTTTTTTCCCTAGAGGTAAGATATTTTCCTTTGATATGGTAAGCCAGATGGAAAATTATACAATATCCATATTTGTAAATAAAATCCCTATCTTATCAGCTATATAATTATTTGACCAGCTTGAATTGTTTTCCCCGTAAAAATTTTTAGTATGTATAACTTTTTTCTTATAATAATACTGTAATAAACATTATATACATATATATGATTTATTGTCCTTATAATTAACTAATATATATATACTCCCTTGTCCTATTTTAATTGTCCACTCTTGGTTAAAACATGACCATGATTTGAAAGAAAAATATGAAAGAACTAAAATTTCAAAAAATATTATAGAAAAAGGTTGTGTTTCAAGGTTAATTTATGAATATGATTTTAAAATTTTGTTTTGATTGGTATAAGAAAATGGTCAAAGATAAAGTTGCTTGACTATAAGAATGGATATAATTAAAAAGAACCAGAGAGAGTACAACGGTTAGTAAAGAATATTGTTAATAAGGAAAGTAGGTTAATGAAAATCCTACAGTACACATATATATGGTAAGCCAGCATCAATCTATATAATAATATAGCTACCCATAATTTTCAGCTATTTTATTATTAAGCTGTATAAATATTGATCAGCTGGGTTCCTTTGCTTCATTTCTAGCATATATATATATATATATATATATATTAATTCCAATTTGCTTAACTAAGAAGTATTTGAGGGATATGGATGTGGGGAAAAAGATAAGTCAAAATACTAAGATTACAATGGTGATGGTTATGATGATGATGATTTTGTTTGCAGGGCAGACAATTGCAGAGACACGCCAAGAATGCATCAACGAGTGCTTGACCGGTTGCGTTACTGCGACGCCCCCACAACTAGCCGCTTGCATCAAGCAATGTAACAGAGAGTGTGCCCAATTTCCTCCCGCTGCTACTCAAAGTAGGATAAGAGGATAATTAAGTAGCAAACATTAATGGCAAGCTCTCCTTATTATATATATGTCTCTGTATTCTGCTCGTCATGTAATAAAGAGATAATGATCATCATCAATAAAATCTAATTTGATTTCAGCTTAAAAAGTTACAATTTGTCTTTTTTTTTTTTTTCAAATTTGGTTGTTGGTACGTATATATGGATTTGAGTATGCGTTGTGCAAGTTTTTTTATTCTATTATTGATGTCAAAATGTGTCGTGATCCAATTTCGTGATAGAAAGAGCTTCGAAGGATCTGCAAGATAGGGACCATTAGAGGAGGGGCCCGTCAAGTCGGTATTATTTTATTAAAAAGAAATTATAAACAAAAAAATTTAATATATTAATTTAAATAAAATACTAAAAACTCATTATTTATTAAACAGGTTTGTTGGCGGGTATCCTGAGGCTACTACCTGTATCTTACACAAACCCATGGCGGTTAGTAATATTGCTACTCGAAAACAACTATAAAGTACCTAACTCTATTAAATCGGGTTATACCTAAGCATCGATTCTCAAATACTTATTATAGGGTTTCGGGGGTTACGAAAACTGTAACCGTCGTCACTCTAGGGTGGCTGCTTTTTGATTCTGCTTCTGCTCCTGCACTCGATTTTATGAACATAATGGGAACGATACTGGCAGTTCTAGGAATGGTATAATGTATTTGTTAAGGGATTCACATGTGAGGGAACATCCCACATCATGAAGAGATGGGTTGTTGGAGTAGCTTATATACATGAAGGACCCAAGAAACCATTAGTCTAGGCTTTTGTGTTCAGGTTGGTGTCCGACATGTATATGGGCTACTCGGTGGGCCTTGTTGGAGCAGACAGGACCCCGAGTTCCTCTCCCAACAAGTGGTATCAGAACTTGGTTAGACTCGATCAGTGCGGCCCATGAGCACGGTGAGCCTGGTGTGACCATCCAGGGGCGTGCAATTATGGAGTGTTGGGCCCTCGCACTCCACGTATTAAGTATTGGATGGCCGGTAATTGGCTTGAGATTTGACGGATTGGGCCGCACGGGGGAGAGATGAGGACTCACAAGTGAATCGGGGGAGATTGTTAAGGGATTCACATGTGAGAGAACATCCCACATCATGAAGAGATGGGTTGTTGGAGTAGCTTATATACATGAAGGACCCAAGAAACCATTAGTCTAGGTTTTTGGGTTCGGATTGGTGTCCGACATGTATATGGGCTACTCGGTGAGCCTTACTGAAGCAGATAAGGCCCGGTTCCTCTCCCAACAGTATTGGAAGGCAATGGAACAATCCCTGTTAATTAAGGATGTTGAACTTGGTGAGTCTAAAGTATAGATGTCGATTTTGTAAACGAAAAGTTCATGCATGCTTTTTTTTTCCTTAATTTTCAATTTCAATCAATCTAGGTCTGTTTCTTATCTATATTCATGTTACAGCAAAACTCTGTTATCAAATAGCTTTCAGGGGTGGATATTGTTTTGAATTTAATCCAATGAACTCGGAAATTTATATATCCAAAAACGAAATCTAAGTCTAAATCAAAATTAACAATTATATATATGGTCCAGAATATGTAAATAATAATAATAATAATAATAATAATAATAATTTCACAATACATTTCAGATGGTATCACCATAATCATCATCTATATATAAGCCATAGCATTTTTTATGCAATACTTGTAACAAGTGCTATAGTACTTATATCGATTTCTTCCATGGTTTTTAATAATTTTTGGTTTGAGATCAAATGGAACCACGAATTCCATATTTTACATTGATTTTTTGTGGCTATCAATTGGAAATTCAATGATCAAAGGTGATTGATTGAGTGCCTGATTGATTAACTTTGTTGACTTGATTTCTAAACATTAGTTAATTTAGCTTCAGTTTTCCACTCAATCCCTCCATAATTGTATTTAATTAATGCTGAATCATGACAGGAACAACTTTATAGTATAATGTTTGGAGTACCAACTCCGACCGAAGAATATGAAGTTTGGATTGTAGGGTTTGGAAATATGCCGCCAGGCTGCTTGTAACTTGTAAGTGCTCTAAACACCAAGATTGTTTGTTTGACTATTTTGAACAAAAAAAAAACTACGCGAATGCTAATATATAGTAGTTTATATTTTTTTAATATAATTAATTTTTTAATATTTTTAAGTATTTTTCATTCTAAGTTGAGAATAAAAATGTTTAATTGTTTTTCATTCCCGGACAAGGACCGGGTTATAAGCTAGTTATATATGTATATAAATAATTAAAATAATATATAGGCGGTGTGGATGCATGGTATCCCAATTATAATAAATAGAGATTATAACAATATACATATAATTTGAATTTAAGATTCAACAGTTGGATTAGCCAAATTTAATTAAATTTCACAAAAAAATATAAAATAGCAAAAAAAAAAGGTGTAACCACAGTAGGTTTAAATATGATGCCTCCTCATAGTAATTTAGTACTAAATAACATATGTTAAAGAATATTCTTAGGCTAGTTTGGTATTGAACTTGCGGTCTGAAAAAGATTGGTTCAGAAGAAGTACTTTTGAAAAATACTTTTTGAAATTGTGATAGAAAAATGTAAATAATGTTTGGTATTGATGTGGACAAATGTGGTAAAAGGATAAAATGTCTAAAAATAATATATTAGTTAAAAATGAAGAGAAAAAATAATAGGAGATTTTAGTAATTAATCCAAAAGCACTTTTGAAACGCAAAAACACTTAAAGAACAGTTTTTCGGGTTTGCTTGGCTTTTGCGGTCAAAATTAGTTTTTGGCACAAACTGAGATTTATTTGGTATTGCGTTTGAGGTAAAAAACATCTTTTTTTTTTTAATCTCCAAATGCAATGTCAAACTAGGCCTCAACACATATTAAAGAATGTTCTTGATAAGGAAAGTAGGTTAATGAAAATCCAGACAACATAATCTATATACAATACAGATATACATGTTACCCAAATTAGACATTACCCAAATTAGACATTAATTATTCAATAAATTATTAGGAAAATACTTTTTAATCCGTCTGATTTTACTGTCGGTTATCCCGCCTAATAATTAAGATAACAAATTAATTTCAGGTTCAGCCCCTAGTTACAAATAATGAGGATTTGCAAGGTAAATTCCTTGATTTTAAGGTATTATTGAATAGGATTTTAAAAATTATGGTAACTTTTTCAAATATCGCGTCAGACAGGATATTAAACGGTAGAATTAGACGAATCAAGTAGCATTACTCAATTATCAAGTACAGATATCTCTTTATTTTTTCCTTTTTTTTAGGTAAGACATTTTCCCACCATATGGTAAGCCAGATGGGAAACAACTACACAATACCCATATTTGTAAATAAAATCCAAACAGATTTTTTATTTTATATATAAGCTATATAAATATTTTTTAGTGGTACTATAAGCTATATAAATATTTGATAAGCTTGAATTGTTTTTCTTCATTTCTAGCAGATAGATATATATATATCTAAATTCCGGTTTGCTTAACTAAGAAATATTTGAGGCATGGAGATGGGGAAAAAGATGAATCAAAATGCTAAGATTGCAATGGTGATGGTCATGATGATGATGGTTTTATTTGCAAGGCCGACAATTGCAGAGACACGACAAGAATGCCTCAACAAGTGCTTGCCCCCCTGCAAGGATCTGCCGCCCCCACCACAAGCCATTTGCGTCAGTGATTGTGCCAAAGACTGTTCTCTACTTCCTCCCGCTGCTACCCAAAGTAGGAAAAGGATATAAGTAGAAAACATTGACAAGCTCTCCTTATGTCTCTGTATTATGCTCATCATCATCATCATGTAATAAGGAGATGATCATCAATCATCATCAATAAAATCCAAATCGATTTGAGCTTAAAAGTTACAAATTTGTCTCTCTTTTTTTCTTCCAAATTTGTTGTTGCCTGTTGGTATATGTACAGTCTATACATGTTACCCAAAGGCTTATAATTAGCTTTTTTTTCCCCGAGCCATAGCATCAAGGACGTTTTGCCCCTGAATTTCGAATCAGGACATATTACCTCTTGAATTTTCAAATTCATGACATTTTGCCCTATGAACTTCCCAAGATCAAGATATTTTACCCCTGATGGAGGGGCAAATTGTCCTGAATTTGGAAAGTTCATGTAAATTGTCCTTAGACCCATAATTCAGGAGGCAAAAATACTAATAAGTTGTTACCTAAATTAGACTGATTCAATAAATTATCACAGATTCACACTAAAATAAAATATATTACAAATATTTTCCTTTTTTAAGGTAAGATAGGTAATTATACAATATATATCCATATTTGTAAATGAAATCCCTATCATATCATATAGATAAATATTTAGTATAAGGCTTAATGCCCTTTCTGCTCCCTAAACTTGTACCATTTTGACGTTTTGCCCCCTAAACTTTAATTTTGGATATTTTGTCCCCTAAACTCTCAATTTGGACCCTTTTTAGTCCATTTCAGATGGTTGGCCTAACGACACTGTCATGCCGCTGATGTGGCATTGCCACATGACACAAAATGCCACGTTAGACCAACCATACACAAGTGGCATTGCCATGTCGGCCAAACCACTGCCGTGGCATTGACACGTCGCATTTTTGTACCATGTGGCAATTCCACGTAAGCGGCATGACAATGTTGTTAGGCCAACCATTTGAAAGGAACTAAAAAGGGTCCAAATTGAGAATTTAGAAGGTAAAATGTGCAAAATTAAAAATTAAGGGGCAAAATGTCCAAAATTAAAGTTTATGGGGCAAAACATCAAAACGGTACAAATTCAGGGACAATTAAGGCATTAAGCATTTAGAATTTAGTATGATTGGCCAAATATCCAATTTGGACCTAAACCTTTCTGAACTTGGTCATTTGAACCTAAAGCTTTCTATTGTACTGGCAACTCTATGGCAAATTACTCGTATAAGTTTTTTTTTGGATAAATATGTATTCATTTATCCGATAGCAGGAAAAGATCTGCTATGCAAAACTGATACAAAAAGTTAAGCTGCTAAACAGCAGCTACCATTACAAAGACTCATCAAAACAAAACCAGAAAAAAGAAACACAACAATATCTACCAGTCTAAACTAAGTTTCCAACTATTACAAAGTGAAATAATCACTGAATCTTTAGCAACTCTCTAAAAGCCATGCAATCTTGATCTAACAGAATCAGCAATACAATTACTCCTATAAGTTTTACTTGTGAGGATTTTTTGTTTATTCTGCTTTCCTGCTGGATAGCTGTGTACTGGTATGTGGCTTGTTACTATAGCATCGGGCGATTCTCAAATACTTGTTATAGGGTTTTTGAGGTTACAGTAGCGGCCGTCGTCGCTCTAGGGTGGCTGCTTTTTTATTCGGCTTCTGCACTCGAATATCGGATGAAGTCTATGAAACCTAATGGGAACGACACTGGCTGTTCCGGGAATGGTAATGTACTGGGATGCAATGGAAATTATGCCTTCCAAAAAGGATGTTGAACTTGGTGAGTCAAAAGTATAGATGTCGATTTTGTAAACGAAAAGTTCATTCATTTTTGTACTTAATTTTCAATTTCAATCAGTCTTGGTTTCTTAGAAATTCATTGTTTGTTTAGACCGTTTCTGAATCAATTGCCGAATTTGGTTATTACCATTTTATTACGTAGTAATGTTTATGGTGCTTTGAGTTCTTTGATCAAATTACTGCAAATCTCTGTTATCAGATATAGCTTTTAGGGGTGGATATTGTTTTGCATTTAATCCAATATTGAACTATGAAATTTATTTATCCAAAACCGAAATCAAGTCTAAATCAAAATTAACAACTATATGGTCCAATATATATATAAAAGAACAAATTTCATGACAATCCCTACATTGTCAGATGGTATCACCATAATCATCATCATCAGTGGTATAAGCCAATGCATTTTTTATGCAATACTTGTAACAAGCATTTCCATAGCTCTCTCTTTTCTGCAAATCTGCACACACCAAAATATAATAATTAGAGAGAGATTTTATGTTTTTCAACATTTTGAGAAAAGATTTTAGTGAAGGCAAAAATACATACCGGAGGTGAAAATTTTGGGTATGGATTCTGCACAAGTAGTAGCACATTCATAGAGCAAGTCTTCGGGAATATTCATGCATCTTTGGCTACAGATTCTGTAACAAAAATTAAACGATGAATGTTCTTCCTTGGAGCATTTCGTGACACAATCGGCTTCACAAGGGCTTTTAGGAGGAGTTCCCGGAGGCGGTGTGGTTCCTTGAAGCAGAAGCCTTCCATGGTTTTTAGCTCTTACTTCAAAGATCACAAGCAGGAAGAAAATAATGAACTTGAGAAGTACTCTACTCATATTGAATTTCTTCCAAGGTTTTTAATAATTTTTTTTGTTTAAGAAATGGAACCACGAATTGGAATATTTTACATTGATTTTTGTGGCTATCTATGGAATTTCAATGATCAAAGGTGATTGATTGAGTGCCTGATTGATTAAATTTGTTGACTTAACATTAGTTAATTTAGCTTCAGTTTTCCACTCAATCCCTTTATAATTGTATGTTATTAATGCTGAATTATTGATTCCATAACAAAATTACAGGTAAATAGAATACCACTCATTTCCAAAATTTCAGCTAATTTTCCCTGTTTCATCTTTTCAGTTTGCTTTTAGTTTCTGGAAAATTAAGAATCCTGGCGAGATTGCGAAAGATGATTAGAATGAACGTTGATCTTCTCTAAATAGTAAATATATAAAACATTTTACAGGAAAAAAGGGACTGCTTTTACAGCTACTGGTACAAAGATTGCAGAATCAAGGGTTAATTTTCAGTAATTTCTATTCTCTACAATATTTACATACATAGAAATTACTAACAGCACAGCAAAATAACAGAGTAGATTGAACATCCTTGACCAGTAACCATGACAGGAACAACTTTACAGTGTTTGGAGTACCGGCCTTACTTCTGATAACTTATGCAAATGGGAGATTTTGGTAATTTAATGTCTTAAAGCATTTTTGAAATGCAAAAACACTTAAAAGAATAATTTTTCAGGTTGGTTTGGTTTTTGTGATCAAAATTAGCTTTTGGCACAAACTAAAATTTATTTGGTATTACGTTTAAAGTGAAAATTAGTTTTTATTTTATCTCCAAAGGCAACATCAAGTCAGACCTTTACACATATTAAAAAATATTCTTGATGAAGTTAAATTGTGACGCTGCCTTAAATAATGAAGCGGGACGAGCTGTTTTGGGTGTGGTTATAAGAAATGCAAATGGGGATGTGATTTTGGTCGGTGTTAGCAGTGTTGAAGGTTGTAGCTAGTGTGTTGCATGCAGAGTGTATGGCGATCATATTTGGCCTTGAATCAACATGGGAGCACGGTTATGTTTCATTGATTGTTGAGTCTGATAGTAAGCAGGCTGTGGAGGAAATTGCAAAGGGTCAGGATTCGTCGTGGTTAGGTGCTTACTTAATCCATGATATTGTTGCCCTTTCATCAGCTTTTGATTCGATCTCCTTTAACTTTGTCATCGGGAGGCTAATGTTTTAGCCCACAATATTGCAAAGTCAGATTGTAGTGAGGGTGATCAGAGAGTGTGACTGAGGTACTTACCAGCTCATATTTGTAATCCTTCTCCTTCTTGATTTTAATAAAATTCTCGTTTTTACTTCAAAAAAAAAAATATTCTTGATAAGGAAAGTAGGTTAATGAAAATACAGACAACATAATCTATGTACAATACAGATATACATGTTACCCAAATTAGACATTAATTATTCAATAAATTATTAGGAGAATATTTTTTAACTTTAGTTAATTCCTTAATTTTTTTTAGGCAATTTCTTAATTTTTTTATTCTTCTTTCAAATTCAATATTAATAAATGTTTTAGATAAAAGTTCTAAAAAAAAGTGAAAATAGCTATAATACATTAACTTCCGTATCAAATTAACCTATATAATATGGGAGGTCATTATTGAAAAAATAGATAGTAATTTTTTATTTTTATTATATATAAATATATTATTATAATATTAAAACTAACCTGTGCATGGCACAAGGTACAAACTAATTTTCCCACTATATGGTAAGCCAGATGGGAAATTATACAATACCCATGTTTGTAAATAAAATCCAAACAGATTTTCTATTTTATAAGCTATATAAATATGTTTTTAGTGGTACTATAAGCTATGTAAGTATTTGATCAGCTTGAATTGTTTTTCTTCATTTCTAGTAGATATATATATATATAAATTCCGGTTTGCTTAACTAGAAATATCTGAGGCATGGAGGTGGGCAAAAAGATGAATCAAAATGCTAAGATTGCAATGGTGATGGTCATGATGATGATGGTTTTATTTGCAGTGCCGACAATTGCAGAGACACGACAAGAATGCCTCAACAATTGCTTGCCCACCTGCAAGAATCTGCAGCCCCCACTAGCAGCCATTTGCGTCAGTGATTGTGGCAAAGACTGTTCTCTAAAACTTCCCGCTGCTACCCAAAGTACGTAGGATAAGAGGATATAAGTAGAAAACATTGACAAGCTCTCGTTATGTCTCTGTATTTAGCTCATCATCACCATGTAATAATAATAATAATGTAATAAGGAGATGATCATCAATAATCATCAATAAAATCCAAATCGATTTGAGCTTAAAAGTTACAAATTTGTCTTCTTCTTTTTTCCAAATTTGTTGTGCCTGTTTATATAAGTCAGATATACATGTTACCAAAGGCTTATTTGCCTTTTCTCCGATGAACTATTGCATCAAGAACGTTTTGCTCCCCTGGACTTCAAATTAGGACATTTTACCTCTTCAACTTCCAAATTCATACATTTTGTTCCTTGAACTTCCTTTATCCCTGACGGATTAGGCAAATTGTCCTGAATTTGGAAAATTCAAACCAAATTGTCTTGATTTTAGTTTAGAAGGCAAAAATGCTAATAAGTCGTTACCTAAATTAGACTAATTCAATAAATTATCACAGATTCACACTAAAAAAAATTATAACAAATATTTTCCTTTTTTAAGGTAAGATAGATAAATTATACAATATATATCCATATATTTGTAATTAAAATCCCTAGGAGTAGATATTTAGTATAAGGCTTAATATCTTTTTTGGCCCCTAAATTTGTATCATTTTGACGTTTTGCTTCCTAAACTTTAATTTTGGATATTTTCCCCGAACTCTCAATTTGGACCCTTTTTAGTCCCTATCAAACAGTTGGCCTAACGGAACCGTCATGCCGCTGACGTAGCATTGCCACATGGCACAAAATGCCATGTCATACCATTACACAAGTGGCATTGCCACGCCGGACCAAGCCACTGTCGTGGCATTGACACGTCACATTTGTGTGCCACGTTAGCGGCATGACAATGTCGTTAGGGAGAAATTATTAGATGGACCGGTCCACCACGTCATCCATGGTCCCGACTAATAAGATTGTGACAAGTCAGATTATTTCTTCCTAAAATTTAGGCACAAATTTGTACCAAGTTTAGCCCCAAGTTTCACCAGATAAGATTTACATGGTAAGTAGATCTATTCAAGGGTCGGGCTACTCGCCCGATATTTGGGAGGACTTGGACAAAAATTTGAAGCCCGTTGGACGGGTTTGGACAAAATTTTAAGGCCCGTTTACAAAATGGGCCGGACTTGGTCTTAGTCATAAAAGCCCGGCCTGGCCCGTATGCTTAAATAATTATATTATTTTATTTGTTTTTAATTAGATTAACTAGTTAAAATATTCATTAGATGTGTAAATTAATTATTTTGATAAAAAATATATATGATAATTAAGCTTTACTATCTTAGATATAATATATACTATTAAATAAATAATAAATATATTTTAAATAATAAATAATGAGTTCAAAATAAATAAATAATATATATTTAATTACTAAACGGGTGGGCTTGGACGGGTCTTGGACAAAGCTTTTTTTAATTGGGCGGGTTTGGGCATAAGTTAAGACTCGTTTAGTTGGAGCGGGCCGGGCTTGGACAAGCCATGTAAGTATAGATCAAAGCTTGAGCCCGGCCCAGCCTGCCCATGAACACCTCTAATGGTAAGTCCCTAAATTTAGGACATTAATTTGCTAGGGTTTTAGAAATTGTAGGAAAAATCTGACTTGTCACGATCTTATTGGTCGGGACCATTGATGACGTAGTGAACCCGGTCCATGCAATAATTTATCGTCCTTAGGCCAACCATCTGAAATGGCTAAAAAGGGTCCAAATTGAGAGTTTAGGTGCAAAATGTCCAAAATTAAGTTTATGGGACAAAATGTCCAACATTAAAATTTAAGGGCAAAATGTCAAAACGGTACAAGTTCAGGGCAATAGGAGCATTAAGCATTTAGTATTTAGTATGATTGTCCAAATGTCCAATTTAGACCTAAAACTTTCCTAATTTGCTCAATTTGAACCTAAAGCTTTCTATCTTACTGGCAACTCTATAGCAAATTTTAATTACTCGTATAATAAGGGATTTTTTTGTTTATTCTGCTTTCCTGCTGGATAGCTATGTACTGGAATGTGGCTTGTTACTATAGCATCGGGCATTCTCAAATACTTGTTATAGGGTTTTGGAGGTTACGAAAACGGTAGCCGTCGTCCCTCTAGGGTGGCTGCTGTTTTATTCGGCTTCTGCACTCGAATATTGGATGAAGTCTATGAACCTAATGGGAACGACACTGGCTGTTCTGGGATTGGTAATGTACTGGGAGGCAATGGAAAAGATAGCTTTCAGGGGTGGATATTGTTTAATTTCCATTTAATCCAATATTGAACTCTAAAATTTATTTATCCAAAACCGAAATCAAGTCTAAATCAAAATTAACAACTATATGGTCCAATATATATATAAAAGAACAAATTTCATGACAATCCCTACATTGTCAGATGGTATCACCATAATCATCATCATCAGTGGCATAAGCCAATGCATTTTTTATGCAATACTTGTAACAAGCATTTCCATAGCTCTCTCTTTTCTGCAAATCTGCACACACCAAATACAAAAATTAGAGACAGAGATTTTATGTTTTTCAACATTTTGAGAAAAGATTTAAGAAAGGCAAAAATACGTACCGGAGGTGAAAATTTTGGGTATGGATTCTGCACAAGTAGTAGCACATTCATAGAGCAACTCTTCCGGAATATTCATGCATCTTTGGCTACAGATTCTGTAACAAAAATTAAACGATGAATGTTCTTCCTTGGAGCATTTTGTGACACAATCGGCTTCACAAGAGCTTTTAGGAGGAGTTCCCAGAGGCGGTGCTGTTCCCTGAAGCAGAAGCCTTCCATGGTTTTTAGCTCTTACTTCAAAGATCACTAGCAGGAAGAAAATAATGAACTTGAAAAGTACTCTACTGATATTGATTTCTTCCATGGTTTTTAATAATTTTTTTGTTTGAGAAATGGAACCAGGAATTCCATATTTTACATTGATTTTTGTGTCTATATATGGAATTCAGTGATCAAAGGTGATTGATTGAGTGCATGATTGATTAAATTTGTTGACTTAACATTAGTTAATTTAGCTTCAGTTATCCACTCAATCCCTCCATAATTGTATGTAATTAATGCTGAATGATTGATTCCATAACAAAATTACAGGTAAATAGAATACCACTCATTTCCAAAATTTCAGTTAATTTCCCCTGTTTCATCTTTTCAGTTTGCTTTTAGTTTCTGGGAAATTAAGAATGCTGGCGAGATTGCGAAAAGATGATGAGATTTTTGTTATATATAAAACATTTTAAAGGAAAAAAAAAAAAAGGAACTGTTTTTACAGCTGCTGGTACAAAGATTGCAGAATCAGGGGTTAATTTTCAGTAATGTCTATTCTCTACAATATTTACATACATAGAAAGCCCTAAGAGCACTGATAATTTACAGAGTAGATTGAACATCCTTGACCAGTAAGGCAGTAACCATGACAGGAACAACTTTATATAATGTTTGGAGTACCAGCCTTACTTCTGATAACTTATGCAAATGGATTTCCTCCGCCCGAAGAATATGAAGTTTGGATTGTAGGGTTAGGAAATCTGCCGCCGGGCTGCTGGCTGGTGTAAGTGCTGTAAACACCAAGATTGTCTCCCGGTATTCCGGCTCCTTGATATCTGATTTGTGACTAAAAATGTTAATGCAATTTTCATGAAATATATCTTATTGAAGAGAATAAATATACACAACTAATCATGAGAGTGATATTAATTAAAATGAAGTACTTACCCTGTAGATGGAAGATTGTTGGATAGTTGTTGCCCCATATATGAACCTGAAGATATATGATTTGATTTTAGTTCAGATAAAGAAAAAGAACAATACCTAATAAAAATAAGAAGAGAAAAAGAGAACCATTAAGAGATGGAAACTTACTCAAAGGCGGTCCTGAAGTGCTTGATAATGGCTGAAAAGGCATTGCCCCGTAAGCTGATGACTGTACTGGCATCCATTGTGCAGAAGGGGAACCGAAGTTGTTTGACTGTAATATATTTGTGGGTGCCATTAAATTGGGATGAGCTCCATGCCAAGAGGCCATAGGAGTAGGAGACACCTGAAACATACACCCAAAATTAGGTAAAAAGGTCACTTAGGTGATCCATAGAAATGATACTTTCACATTTCAGTTTTGGAAAAATTTAGGTAATTGAAGAAGCTGTGTACCATTAGGGATTGTTGAAGATGTGTCATGTTATTAAGATCAAAGGCGTTTGCTGATGTTCCTTGTTGATAAACTGTAGGTACTTGCTGTAAAAGAAAAAGAACATTACATTCTAGAAAGTAATCATGAAAGTCAGACGCATTAAACACTAATTTATTTTTCTAAAGAATTACCATTGATGAAGTATACTGCGAGCCATATCCCATGGCATGGCCTTGAACTCGTTGCCAACCAGCAGATACTACAGGAGCTGATGAATAAGCTGCTGTGAAAAGGTGCTGCAAAGATTTCAGAATATACAATTAGATAATACAAGAATGAAATCATCCCTTCCTTATTTTGCTCAAATAAGACATATACAGAGAAGATATGGGATTATTTTTTTTTCTGAAAATGTCATGAATAAGGGATGCCATAAAGGTGCAACCTATAACAATAAACTTCATTATTTACCTGTGGAAGTTCTTTTCTTCCACTAGGAGAAATCTGCTCTGAAGGGCCAGAATGCGATACAGGACCAGTCCCATGAACCTGGATGGAGACAACATAAAAAATAATCAAGAACAAGAAAGCAACCTGTTAACATTAACATTTGTTTCCTTTATTTTGCAGAAAAAATTTAAAAAAAGATGCCATAAGAAAGTAGAATTTAAATTGTTCTATCTGAAGCATAGCAACTATGGTATGATTCATAAATACAAACAAACAGATAGAAACATTAATTTACCTCAGGAAATTCCTTTTTGTAACTGAATGTTTGCGCTGGAGGAAGAGAATGCAATACAACTTCAGAACTGGCCTGATGAATCTGCTGTGGTTGCAAATTTGGACTGCCAGAGAGCATATAGGAAGTAGATTGAATGGCAGTATTTGGAAACCTAGAGCACTGAGGCTGCAAATTCCCTTCCTCTCGTTTCACTTGATTAACTTCACTAGAGGAATTGTCGTCATAAGCAGCTAATGCAGATGTTGCACTCACAAGGGGAGCTTTTGGATTGGGAGATCTGGAAGCAGGGGATGAAGTCAACATGTTGCTTAGTGGTGCAACAGGAGAAACACCGCCACTGCTAGGCATGCTATGCGTGTTAGGGATTTCTACTTTGAGGACACCACTAGTACTAGGTTTTGTTGAAACATTTCCCATTGCCTTAGCTGCAGGAACTACAGAGTCTAGCTTTTTTGCATTTGAAGCAGCCTTTGATTGATTTCCCTCAGGAGGACAGTCAATCTTCACCATAGAGTTTGGTGAATCTGTTGGTTTTGGGCTAGATTGACCAGTAGATTTGGGTGATTGTTGTGCCTGTAAAGCTGGTTCACAATAAGAACTGATATTACCTCTGTTTTCTAAATTTTTCCTTGCATGTCCCATAGAATTCAGCCTTTTAGGTTCCATAGAATTCTCATCAACTTGTCTTGTTCTACAAATTGAAGATGCAGCCCTCTGCAACAAAGATTTACTAGAATGAGAAAAGAAACATGTCACAGCATTATGAAAAGAGGTAATAAACCATTTCTGACTTATATCTGAATGCAACCCATGATGATTTATATTCATCCATTGAAGGTAACCTTTCATCTTACATGCATACACAATGACCATTGCCAATTTACAAAAATTGCTTGACTAAGATGTTATACCAACTGATTGTCAGCATAATGGTATGTTTTTAACATAATCAAGAGGCATCTGCACAATCTAAGAAGTTCAAAATCACAGAATATAAAGAACACCTAAAAGACTAAACTAACAGCATAACTTCAAGTAAAAAAAAGTGATAGTAACTAATAAAAATGCTTGGTAAAGATCAAAACTAATAATTTGCATTCGTGCCTGTGTTTCAAAAGGGTGTGAAGCTAAAAGAAATTAAATAACACTAGAGAACAACATATAAATTCTAGTTCTTCTAACTTATCTACCAAACACAAAATTCTAGCTAAATACATAATTTAGGAAAGACTCACCTGCATCTGAAATGGACTACTGGGAGGCCGATCACCAATATCTTCTTTAAAAGTTCCACTTTTTCGCAATGATGGGATCCTGTCTAAAATTTCCCGAAGAGGGCGCACCTCTCGGGGCTTAGATGAATCCAACGCTTTATGGTGGTTTGAGGGCCTTCTATCCAGATTGTGTAACCTGCTAGCGTACCAATATGTCTCTGACTTTGTAGTTTCAGATACATGTTCACTACAGCTCTCGTCCACTCCCTCAAAAAATGCAGCAATTCTCCTGCGATTATCACGCCTTTGAGATTCACTTTGAGATTCTGTACCATTTTCAGGGTTCCTTTTTTCATCATAATTATTTCTGGAATCTCTTTCCCCATCACCTCCACCACTTGATGCAGATCTCTCAATGCCACGTCGTTTGAAGACATCCAAGTAAGGTAGATTATGACGACCACTGCGAGGTGTAAGAGAGTTCTCCCTGTCAACCTATATAATTTGCCAGAAAAGGACCAAACTTCAGAAAGTGTGACGTCTCATCAAGTTGATTATATCACATCCCCATCAATACAAATAAACCTTTTTTACAGGCCATATAGGAAGCTCAAGTAATTTGCTCGAATTTGAAAAGGAAAATTGAATTACCTCCATTGGAGTCCGAGGGCTGTCAACCGTCTTCTCACCAGTGTATCTTCTATCCACATACAGATGCTTGATGAATCTCCGGAGTCCCTCGATATTACTGATCATACAACCATTATATGAATAAATACTCAAAACCTTTCAGGAATTTCAACAGTAATTTGATGAACACAACACAAGACAAACCTGTCACTAGGAAGATATTGACGATTCCAATCCCATTCTTTGAAATAAACTTTCCTTGCATTCTAAGAATTAGATTGAAACAAATCAAAATAAGAAATTTGACACAAAATAAATACTACATTTCATAAAAACATCAATTATCAAGTAATTTGCAAGCTGGAATTTGATGATTACCTCATTTCCCCCTCCTTGAAGACCAATAACTTCTTCTGAAGTAAATTTAGCCATTGATACTGATTTCACTCGATGTGTGAATTCACGACTGCATTCACAATTAACAAAGATCAAACATGTTTCATAGACCAAACCAAAAATTAAAATTTCAAGAAAGATTTCACAAAAAAAGGAAAAAAAAAAAACCTTACTGTATTCCACTACATGTTGCGCAAATAAATGTCCAGAAATTCGTGCATACATATAGCGGCCCCTGATCACAAGTTAAAATTGTGTTCACTAACTCATTATAATTGTACATATTTGATTTAAATTTTCACTTCTTTTCGAAGAGAAGAAAGAAATTGAAAAAAAAAATGTTCAGAAAGATTACCAGAGTGTCGCAGTTGATGCAGCGGCGATTGGCGGGAAGTTTCAAGAGGGTGCGGATGATTTTCTCGTTCTTTTCGTCTTCTTTAACTCGTGGCGACATTTTCTTTTGACTTTTTTCTTTTTTTTTTTTTTGGTTTCTTCTTTCTTATTGTTGCTGCGTTTGAAGGAATGAAAAGAGGAAGGAGAAAAATTATTTAAAAGCCAAAAAAAGACGCTACAAGGAAAAAGCAGAGCAACGGAAAACATAAACCTGACAAAAATAAAATGACGGGAAAAACAAAATTAACAAAAAATTAGTTTGATTAAAAGGATTAAAACGAAGATTATAGCTAAATTAAGTAAATCCTGGCTTGATTTTTATTTTTAACTATTCAAAGCATAGACTACAACAGAACTTACAGGCTGTTCTTCCAAGAAACGGAATTGAGAGAATCGTTGGCACCAGTTAGAACGACACCGTTTACTGCTGGATTCTGCGGAGAACAGCTGAGAAACGAATCACGAAATGCTAGCTCATTTTTGTTAAAATATGTACAAATTGGATTAAATGCTTGAATTTGCTGGAAAAAAGAAAAGAAAATGGAGAGTTCTTTTTTGTAAGAGAGGGTGCATGGGCGGAGGGACTGGCGGATAGTGACCGTTAATGATGTTGTCAGTCATAATTACGTCAATGCCATTGAGGTCATTAAGATTGAAGGGAACAAGAAATTGACTTGACTTAGAGTTTTGACAGTGTACTTTTTGACCAAAATAGTTAAACAGAGAAGGGGTTTTTTCTTTTCTTTATTTGTTCTTTTTTCCTTTTAATTTTCTAATTTGATTTAAAAAAAATTAGTTGAGCTCAAAAGTCAAAATCGAGTAGTTTTTTTTTTTTTTTTAGGTCTTAAAATCGAGTAGTTGAACAGATCAAATTGCTACTTAAGAACTGAAACATAAAAGTTACACCATGTTCACCCCTATATCAGTCAATCTATCTGCACTTCGATTCCCTTTGCGATAAGTATGTCGAATGTCCATAATCCAACTCCTTTAAGCAAATCTACACAATCTCTGATCAAGGTGAAATAAGAATGTGATTGAGGAAGGAAATGAACAACTAGGTGTGCATCTAACTCCACTGTCAACTTCTCAATACCCCTTTCCTTTGCCAGTAGCAATCTTTGTCTAATGCCCTATAATTCTGCCTCCAGACTTCCAATCTTATCAATATTAAACATGAAACCTACCACCCATCCCTCACCAGTGTCCCTAATCAGGCTATCAACAGAGACATGTCCATCATCATGTCACCACACTCATCCCATCCGTGTTCAGTAGGAACACGCCATCTCGATTTGAGCATTAATCAAGTTTACTCATGTATGATGGCCCCGAATAAAAGTTTACTCAAGTGTTTGTAATTTTAGTAATTTATTTTTTTAACTTTTATCAAATCTATTCAAACATTATAGTTCAAGCCAAACAAAAAATAAATATTGTATTTTTTTATCAATAATTAAGTATAATTATTTAATGACTTTACTTTCGTCAACGAAATTGACCCGATAAAGTTTTATTTATAATGGAAGACATTCGGATTCGATACTGCATGATAGTTCAAAAAATCCACAAATAAAAAAAATAATCGATAAATCTTCACAATGAGTTGGCGGTTTTCCCACCCTTTGGCCTTTAGGATGGGTAATTGCCCTTGAACTTTTAATAGTTAAAAAAAAAAAGAACGAGTTGACTTTCGAGTAACTTCAATATCCCTAGTCCCTACTGAGTACTGAATTGAGCACGTAATCTAAAATTGAAACTTATTCGAGTTCGACCCAAGTTTCGACTCGAACTTGACTAAGCCATCAATCAGGTTAACTTAACCATCGTCAATAAACCCAAAGAAAAAGTGATTTATAATTCGTTTGGATAACAATAACAGTTGGGATGAAATTTCAAAAGCAGGCCTTTGGAAATTGGAACTTGGTTACCATAATGCTTTCTCAGTTGGGCTGGATCCATATTCTTCACCAATTCCAATTTAATTTTCTTTTGGGCAATCTTCTAATCTTCTTCTTCTTCTTTTTTTATTTATTTTAAATTTAATCTCGTTACTTAATTAATTAATAATAAAATGACTCTTATATAGTCTATAGGCAAGAATAGACTAGGATATCTTATGTAATGTAATTAGTTAATTATTTATTTAAACTCACATAGTAAAGTACACATTCAAAATCTCATCCCTTGTCTTCAAAAATAATCACCATTTCTCTCTCTCTTTTTTTTTAAAAAAAAAAAACTTTTTAATGAAAAACCATCTTTAAAATTTCAACTTACTATCCCTAGCTTTCCATAAGGGGACCAAAAACTCCACTTTCTTTTGCAACTCAAAACTCATAAAATTTTAGGGTGATGGTTGTGGTAGTGGTCCTAGCAAGAAATGAAAAGGGA
The DNA here is from genome assembly GCA_001974825.2 of Corchorus olitorius. Classification (NCBI taxonomy): domain Eukaryota; kingdom Viridiplantae; phylum Streptophyta; class Magnoliopsida; order Malvales; family Malvaceae; genus Corchorus; species Corchorus olitorius. The sequence continues at coordinate 21,997 of AWUE01020722.1, read as the reverse complement.
ATGGGCGAGTTAGGTGTGAAGGTTTCAATTGAAGAAAAAAAAATCACTTAATAGATGAGCCATTAAGCAAGGAGTATGGGGTCTTGGGCACCTGTCCTAACAAAACTAAACACCATGATTGCCTCATCCTTTGCTCATAATATAATATCTTCTCATTGTTATTGCAAAATTTAGTGGGCTTTGCTTGAGTATTGTAAAAAAAAAAATCATAGTAGTATGATTCCCCAAAATTGTAAAATTAATAATCATATATAGGTGTTTACTGGGTTGTGGGGGCTGATTTATGATTTGTAAAACTAAAATGTGGGGTTTGTTTATGATTTTCCTTTTTGCCGTATTTAAGAGCCAACAAGACCCAATGGCTTTTATAGTTTTCTAAACCAATTTTCCTATCTCCATCTTCCCTTTTCATTAACCTTGTTTACCATCATTTTTGGGACAAAAATCTATTATTTATATATATTGATAGGAACATTGTATTTATATATCCAAGGTGAAATATATTTTTAGGGAGGGTATTAATTGTTGTGCAAATACACTAGCAAGTATCCAAGTTGTTAGTTCAATTGGTAGGTGCATCGTGTCTGGACCGTGAGGTCTGGGTTCAATTCTCACGGAATGTGAGTTTAGTTTGTAATTTGTTTATTTGTGTATTTAGTAGATAAATGGTTTATTTATTATAGTTTCTTAGTTTGAGTTGATTTATCATTTAGATGTTTGGACATATAGAGATTTATTCCGATTGTAATGAGATCTCACATGTATACACTAAAAAAAATACATTAACAAAATACGATAGTGGATTGTAATAGTAATAATGAGGCTTTTAAGTGTTATTAGTTTTGTTCAACTTCATGTTTTTGTTGCAAATTTGCTACTGTTTGATGTAGCCGGACAAATTATATTTTGTTCTACCTCTTAATTTATAAAAGCACCTTAGATAAAACATAAATGTATATGAGTGTATGCAAAATGTTTAGGCATATTGTATGTCAACTATATAGGAAAAGAACCTTTCATGGTGAATTTAATGTGACAAATATATGTAGTTGGACTCGAAAGATTAGCACCTCATTCATGAGAGGAAATATTAACCGTAAGAAGGAATCCTATGATAAGTTCATTATAGTCAAGAAGGAATGAATGCCCTACTAATTACTAAAATTATACTTATTTTCATCTCATCTGGAAAAATATATATTACTAATTGTAATCTTTTTACAAAAGTCAAAACCTTACTACCTTATTATGTTACATAGATATTTAGTTGGGTTTAAATTTAAGGAAAAAAAAAAGAAAAACAAAAAGTGTAGAAGATGGTATCTCAATTTTATAAGTAACGTGGCAAAACCCCATTGGTTTGGAGTCATGAAACTTCTTAATTTAAGATTCACCCAACAGAACCCAAAGACCTCATGTGATCTCACGTCCGTATCAGAATCCAACTCAAAAAAACAGTATCCCAATCTTACGTCTCTTACACTTCGTGAAATCCCCAAATTATCCTTATCCCTTTTCTAAGCCCAAACCCAAAAACTTGGAAAAGAAAACAAAAATCATATCAAATCCTCTCTTCTCCGGTCTCCATTCAATTTTATTTTACCCAAAAATAAAAAAGGGGAAAAAAAAATCTCTCCCTATAAAAATCTAGGGTTTTCCTAAATAACGCTACCCTCCCTAGATCCTATCCTAACAAAAGAATAAATTAAAAAACCCCTAATTTTTTTTCCCTTCAATTTCAAGGCTTCTAGGGTTTTGATTCTCTTCGATTTTTAGGCGATTGGTTTTTGAATTTGGTCTTTTGCTTCGTTTCAAAGTTTGCTCCTATTTTATTTTTCGTTTTTCTTTTGAATTGTATAATTTCTGGAGTCGTGAAGAGTCGGTGTTTGGTTTGCGAGAAAGTTAGAAAAAAGTGATGGCTACGGCGGGAGAAGAAGATGTGGAGTACGAGAGTGATCCCGAGGAGGTTAAGCGGTCATTGGCGTCGCGGAGGAGAGTGGCAAGTGACGACGAGGAGGGCGAAAGGGAAGAGGAAAATAATACTGACGATAGGGTGGATCGGCGGGCCGTGATTCACTCTGATGAATCCGACGGTCAGGGAGGTGCTGCTGATTATGATGATGAAGACGAAGAATTGGACCTAGAAGAAGATGATTATGATGAAGAGGAGGAAGAAGATGAAGAAATTGACGAGGAGGAGATAGAGGAAGAAGGGAAAGGAGGGATGCACGGGAATGTGGAGAGAAGTAGGGAAAATATGACTGAAGCGGTGGTGGGTGATGGAGATAGGAATGTCGAGGACGGAGTGGAGATTAATAATAATAATAACAATAATCATGTGGGAGAGGAAGATGAGGAGGAAAAGAAAGAAAATGAACCCTTTGCTGTACCAACTGCTGGGGCTTTTTATATGCATGATGATCGTTTCCGGGATAATGCTGGGGGTCGTCATAGGTATTTACTTTTGCTTTTTTCAATGTGAACATGATAATTGCTATGTTAATTTGGTAATATGCTTAATTGTTAGTTAATTTAAGTTCTTTCAAATATTGGGAAGTTATGGAAAAGTATCAAGAAATTATGTTCTTATAAGATAATTTACCGTGCACTTTTAGCTTTTCCTGTGTAATGATTGAAATTGGAATGCTCTAGCTGTAGCTTGTACTTCCTCTGTCAAGACAATTTAAATTGATAGCAGTTCAAGATTTGTACGTTTAAGCCATGTTGCAGCTAGATGACAAATGTGCTTAATTTTAGTTTTTTTGACACCTATGGTTTTCATGCTCAGTATGCAGCTTTTTTATGTTTTGTTATCTTAAACTTTTAATCTTATACCAGATAAGGTCCAATGTTGGTTGGGTTTAAGAACATGTCAAGTCATAAGATACATGAGGATGAGTGCTTTCTGTTTAGCAAATTTACTAACAAGTATGATTAGTGATATAATAATAGAATATGTAATTTTAGAAGTTAGGAATGAGTAAGACTTCAATTGTGATAATCTACTCAAGCATTATGCCATGTAACATAATATTGTACTTTGTCATTGTTCATTCGTTTAGAGAGCATTAATGGCACCTGGTTTGATCCAGGTATGGGCTAGTTTATCAGGACCTTGGTCGTTATAAATGCGGACTGTTACATTGTAAGACCAAATGTGACCCCATTTGGTCAAAATTTAGTCTGAGATTGGACCTTGGTGTACTACTACTAATGACATTATGAGTGCTTATAAGACCTCTTGCTTGATGCGAACATAGTTTACATCTCTACTGTGAACACTATGACAACTTTATGAAATTTAATAAGAATGACATTTATCGTTAAGATGTTTATTTATATCTGGACCCTTAATGTTGCATCTTGGTTTTAAATTACACTGTTGGGTTTGCATTGCCATGCCCTTGCACTTTATATCGATATCGATGTTTTTTAAGTGGTGTCAATTTGATTTGCCCTTTTAGGCGAACACATGGTGGAAGGAAATTGTGGGAATCCAAAGATGATAGGAAATGGGGACATGACAAGTTCGAGGAGATGACTATGCAGGACAAGCATTATGAAGAGGTAATGGTTTTGTACATATTCACTTTCATGATAAGTTTGTTCTTTTTGTCATTTGATCTTTTCTTTTTCCTTGCTGATAAGTGATATGTAATTTCTTCTGCTTTCAGGGAAGAAGATCTTCTAGAGGTAGGTATCGAGCTCGGAGTAAAAATCAGGGTTCAGATCGCGGCTATCCTAGGGGAAGTAGGCCCAAAGCATTTGGGAAAAACAACAATCAGAACCAGGCTCCTAAGGGTGTGAGAGGGAGAGGACCTAGGAGATATGAACCTACTATGAAAAACAGCAGTCAGGCACCTCCAGCACAGAACAAAACGTGAGTTATTACCTTCAATTTTATATGCATTTGGTTTTTTCAGATACTGTCTGTTTCTATAATGACGAAAGTTGCATAACATTGAGTGAGTTAAATGTTTCAGGTCTGGGAAGCCTCTTGATAGAACTTCTCAAGCCAATTCGAGTAGAGCTTTTGCACCTGCAACAAATGCTGACCCTGCACCAGTTCCTGCTAGGAAACAGGTTTTTGCATCGAGCTTGAGCTCTGCTTCCCCACCCTTCTATCCATCTGGGTCTTCCAACAAAGAAATGACTTTGAATCAGAAGAAGGATGTGCAAGCTGGAAGCCTGAGCAGGAATGTCCGCCCTTCTGCTTCTGATGAGAATTTTTCCATGTCACAATCCAATTCATTACGAGGGAAGAATGTACTTGATTCTCTCAGTATGGCGAAGCTTTATATAGATGATTCCAGCACATCAGCTTCTGGGAAGTCTATGACCAATGTGCAAATGCTACCTTCTGGATCTTCGTTGGGTAATACAAGTCAACCCTCCCAGTCGAGGGTACAGGGTAGAGGCGCAGCTATTCCCAATCAGAAGGCTTATCAGCCAGCTCCACATCAGAACCAAGTAAATAGAGCCTCTCCACCAGCGCAGGTTAATGCTGTTCAGAGAAGTCCTGTTCAAGGCAGGGTTCAGTCTTCTGTACAAGCAGCTGCTCAGCAGTTGGGTCAGCATTCTGGTATTGGGTCTCAAGCTTCCTCTCCACCCAAAACAGCCATGTCAGTCAATTCATATGAATCTGGAGAGGTTGAATCTTCAGAAGCAAGTAAATCCAAGGGTGCATTGGTAAGCAAAGGAAAAAGCGGTGTTCAAGGAGCTGGAAGGGGCTCTTTTATATATGGTGGAGCTCAGATTATGGGAGCTACAGGGAATATGGCTGTCAGCCATGGTGATCAGAATTTTCCTGCCTTTTTGCCAGGTAAAGCTCTACCTATTTAAAGTCTTCAAGGTATCTGAATAGAGTAATTTACCATCCACATTAGCATTGAAAATGGGGGAAATACCTGGAAGAATGCAGACTAAATTTTAGGCTGCACTCTTTTTTGAAATTTATTAGATGTAATTTCCATTGAATGATTTAATGGCCTATTGGATGAGATTAGTTGAAGTTTTAATTTTGAATGTGGTTTGTTTTAATTGGCTAAGATTTGGAGTATGTTTGAGTTTATTTTTGTCCTTCAATTGATACGGTGTGGTGTTAGTAAATAGTTTTATTACTTGAGGTAAAATATTGTTCTGTTTTCTCTCTTGGCTATTTCTGTGCTTTCCTTGTATCGAACTTTCTTTCTTTTCTTCTTTCTTTCTTTAAGCTCAATTCTTTATGCTTTTATTTGAATTTTGGCACACAGTTATGCAATTTGGAGGTCAGCACCCTGGTGGCCTCAGTGTTCCTGCTGTCGGCATGGCATTTCCGGGTTATGTTGCCCAACCACAACTTGGTTTGGGAAATTCAGAAATGACATGGTATGGTGATATTTTTTCTGTTGAAAATTTCTATTTGATTATTTCTGGTGTCTAGAGAAATACATGTCATATTTGTTGGTAGCCTTTTGTAGACAATATACATTTTGCTACAACTGGTTTTATGTAGCGTAAGGGTGTGAAGGATATTGCTTTGAGGTTGTACATTTATTTTACTGTTAAGTCTCTGCTTTGCTGCTTATTGTCATTCTTGTTATTTTGTTTATCTTTAATAAAAAAGCATTAATGATTTTCTTGTTCATGTTCAGGCTACCAGTACTGACGGGTGCAGCAGGGCCTTTAGGGGCAACACATTTTCCACCTTATATTGCTGTTGATGGGTCTTATCATGCTCGTCCATCAGGACAGGCATCTTCAACGGGATCCTCAAGGTTAGTCGCCTGGTTCCCTTAACGTAAATACTATGAATTCTGAATAGGATTGGTTGCTATTCTTCTCCATCTGCACGCCATGAGTTCAGAGGAAATCATCCTCCTTAATCTTGGAACAGGCAGCATTAGATATTTTACTATTTGTAGTCAGTTTTGGAGGTTAACTTGTATTGGGATGCCCTTGAAAGAAACTTCTTAATCAGGAGCAAAACATCAATTTAGTTGAGTTGATTGCATTTTAGTTTTGTCTTTGGTTCTGTTTATTGTACATGGCTGTATCTTTGTCTTCATAGAATTCCATGAGTTGATTTGGTGTTAAATGCTAGAGAATTATAGTTTTTCATGCTGATTTAACAATGAAATTGGATTATTGCTGGAATATGTTTAAAATGAGTCTTTGATGGCTTGATCCTTGCATTATTTTATATCTCTATAATAGCCCACTGATGCCTCCCTTCAAGTTGCAAAGCTTTTAGTTGTAGATTGGATAATGATAAAAGTTCTGTACCCTGAAAATAGATGTTTTATAATATCCTTAATTGCAATGTTAGACCTCCTTTCAACATAGTTAGAGCTGTTTGTATGTTTGTGCATGTGCATTTGAGTGAGAGACCTAAACTAATGAAATTTTAAGTTGGGAATATGTGTGCGTAACTTATTATGAATTTTTTAATGCTGCTTGATTTAATAATGTATTTATAATTATATAAATATATAATTATAATAATCACCCTTCCTTTGCAGCAAAGAGAATACTTCTAACAAACCAAATAATGAATGGAAGTCTTCCCAAAGACCGGGTAAGCAATGATCTTGCTTTTACTTTTAGTTTTGGTGAACTTCTATTCTAAACATGGCCCTTAGCCATTTCTTGTATTTTTGTATTTAAACAAGTGGCCTCCTTTGCAGAGCTTGTGAGTGATGAATTCGGGCAACGGCAAAATAACCCAAATAAGCAGCCCCGCAGGCAAGTTGAAATTCTTAAACTTTTTCTTTTGATGGGATTTTTTTTTTGTTTCTCTGTTCCTATTGTCTGCTATGTGCATGTTTCTTAACCTTTTTGTCCTTCATTTGAATGCAGATATTCGGAGATGAGCTTTAGCAAGTGATTTCCCATGGAGCCTGTCCCAATAAACTGATAAAGGTTAAAAATTTGCCAAGACATTTTTCATTGGTTTTTGTTGATGTTTGGAATTTCTTATTTGTGATTACTTGGTGTGATGCAGGCCTTTCTTCTAGGCCCTTTGTGATCTCCAGCCTTTGACCTGGAGCACTTTGGGCCGCAATTTGTTCCAGGATATTGTAGGTAATTTATGCTTCACACCCCTTCTTAGTGATGCAATTAGTTTGACATTTAAAGTTTTCTTTCATTTAGAAGAAAAAGATGTAAATTTCTCTGGTACTTGTTTTCTTGTCCGTATCCCTACTTGCCCTCCCATCCTTCTCTACCTCAAGGAGAGATTGGGAATTCCTTTTGTAGCTACTGGCACAAGGGCATGTGTATTTTAATATTGGTAACTGCTTTAGAGACTGGCACGGATTTATCGTGGCCCCATTTTAGCAGTATTGAGTTTCGGAAGCTCCTTGGCATTTGTGCTTTAAATGACTTCAAATCAGTTCATTCTTTGAAGTAGTGCTTTTCTTTCTCCATGTTATTTGGATGTCTCCTTGTTAAGTCATTCTAACCTATTTGTCTCTCTTTCTCTCTCTCTCCTCTGCAATCTTGTTCTGGCAGTATTATATGACAAACGCCTGCTCATGCTACATTCAGTTTAAGAGTATTATTGTGGCTTGACGGGTGGCATTTCCTTGTTTAAATGTGCGGTATGAATATACACTAGGGAAAATATCCTTTTTTTTTTCTCTCTTAGTAGTGCAGTGATGATTCCTAAAACTGCTGTTTCCTTGCTTCTTACAGGTTTTTCTTGTGGCTTTGATTTTCTAATGAAGCTTGTGAGGAATTTTAAGACTGGCTTCTCCATAAAAATATGAACAAGAATGATTGTGCAGCAGCTGTTTGGTTGGCGAAGTTTTAGTTTTTATTTGCCTAGATGGTGTTCTTATTTCTCTTTGGTGAGCATACTACTTACCTGGTTGATGATTTTAAGCCTGGTTTTGAGAGTACCTTAGTAACATTATTATAATGTTTGAGATGACTTTATTTTATGTGAAGGCTGGCTACTAGTAAGTACCTGAGATATTGCGCATGTAGGGTTCTGCTTTTTGTTCACTGGATTCTTTAATTTAATCAGTGCATTGGTTATCATCAGTGGTTTTGAAGCTTTATTTTGAAACCACCTCTTGGTTTTGTCTAATTCAAAATTATGCTTTCTAATCATTGCTTAGTTTATGGTTTTACTTTTTCTCATCTTTTTTCCCGTTGGCGAACCGAGTCGTAAAACAATGGAGAATGATCAAAGCATATATAACTTGATGATTCCTAGGGAAATTTTGGTTTCATTTTCTCATTTTCTTGTTCATCCTAACATTACAGGTGAGCTGACCTTTACTTTCACAAAAGTGGATAATATAATAATCTTTTTAAAAGAGGTGGTTTGGATTGAAATCAGTTAATATTAGATCTTGACTCTAATATAGTTTCTCCTCTTTTAAGGGTTGAATTGGTTTTTAGTCATTAATATTTTATTTGGTCACTCTAATAAGTTAAGTATAAGCAATCAAAACCAATAAATTTAAAAAGGATTAATAAATGAAGCATTTAATATTATCTGAATTTGTTTTACTTAACAGGAAACAATATACTCAGATAAAACAAGCAGTGTTTTAAATTCTAGCATATTCCCAAAGCCTTGACCATTGTTAATCTGAGATCATTAGAAATGACCTCGTCTACGTTACGCAGCAGCAAAAGAAACTGATTTTTCTTCTTTCCATTTGACCTTTGCAAACGCCAGCTTTGGCCAGCAGATGCTGACCTGCCTCTGCTTGGCAGTTGCTGCTCGCCAGAATATTTTTCCAAGCCGCAACGCATCTTCTTTACCTCAAAAGAACCACTATGACTCAGATTTTCAGATTTTTATTGTTATTCACATCTCACTTTGTGTATGTCAACTCTCATCTTATAAATTGTTTAGTTTCTAGGTTTTTTTTTTTATTATTATTATTATTTTAAAGAAAGAAAACAAACATTGCTAAAAGAATTCAATCATTGTTCTAAAAGATTAAAAAAAACCAAATAAAAGTATAACTGGTAATAGGAATTTTCCCTTTATTCTTTCCATTATTTATCAACTATTTATCAGATATTTTTTTAATTTTTTTTGATATACACTTATGTATGGGTAATTATTTGGTACACTGACGGTGTAAATTTTGGACTCCACAAGTGGGTTGTGGAGTTAACACACGTCCATTTTTTTGAATTAATTAAATTTTAAATATTTCAATCTAATTCCTAGAGGACACATGTCACCCTTCAAGACCCACTTGTGTAGTCTGCTAAACTTCACCCCTGATATATTGTATAATTTGACAATATGAATATATCAAGTATAATCTTCATTCCTGAAAAAGAAAAGAAAAAGTAGGGAGTATAAAAGTAATCTTCGGATTGATAGTTACTACTACTTGTAATTTGTAAGCTTAAATAAATGAAGCTAATGGGACCCTATAGTTTGGTGAGCTTTCATTAATCAAAGCCATTTCCAATTTTTCTTTTGACAAGAATCAAAGCCATTTCAACGATCTTTAAACTAAATCCAACGGCCATTATATCACAAATTCATCCACCGACGGTTCATAATGTCAATTATTAAAATACAAAACCCAAATTGTTCACTTCACAGCAAAAGAGAAAGAACGTAGCAAGCTCAAAGTATACCATTTCCACGCGTCCTTCTAATGATTACACATCAGAATTTCTACACCGTTGGATTTAAATAAACAGCCTCCTCGCGCGTAATCCAACGATCCACAAAACAACGGTTCATACGAATTTTCTCGTACAGCTGTTTACACTAAAACTACCCCCGCCAATCTTCAAAAATTTTAGTATTTCTCACGTGTTGACTCGCACGTGCGATCCGTTTCAACAATAAAAAGAAAAAGCTTCAGACATTTCTCTCTCTCCCTAAAACCTCCTTCTTCACCCTCTCTCTCTCTCTCCCGCAGCAATTTTATTTTTTTCTTTTCTTTTTCTGTTTTAACTGTCTCTGCCTTTTTCTTTTTCAACTTTCTATTCTTCAGTGTAAACTTAGATCAATCAAGAACAGAGATAAAAAAGAGAGCAAAGAGCAACTAGAATGATTGCTTCATTTTCTTCGAATCTTCTAGTGTAAGCAAAACTGGCTACTTTCTTTCTTCTTCTTCTTCTTTTAACGTGTATTTCTGCGAGATTTTCTTGACTTTTTTTGTGATCTTAAATTTAAGTGTTCAATCTTACTGTTCTTAAGCTTCTGCAACTGTTAAGACTTTGCTTAGTTTGTTTCTTGATCTTATAGCTTTGATATTCGAGTGATAAGTTAGTTCGAAGTTCAAAGATGCGTTTGGCTGTCGAGAAAATGCAAGAAAGAAAAGGAAGGAAAAAAAAGAAAGAGAGAAACTGTGGAATGTGATGAAATTTGAGGAGCTTGTTTTGTAATAATGTAATTTCTTTTTGTGGTTCTTTTCCCTGTTTAAGAACTGTTTGGTTGCTGAGAATATGAAAAGAGAAACAAAAATCTCAACTTCTTAAGATTTATTCAATGTGGCCTTTTTTTTTCAAGATGCTGATTGGTTGCTAAGAAAGTGTTACGAAATTAGTACAAATAGAATTTTGCAAGCAGTTTTTGTCTATGCGTTTTTTGTTAGGAAACAAATTAATCTTTCTTCCTTTCTATTTTTAATTTTTTATATGTATCTTAGTTTTTTTTATTTAAATGAAAATTGAAGAAATGTGAGATTACTGGTTGATTAGTATGTTTACTTTTATTGCCTTTGAATTTTGATGTTTTAGCTGCTGTGCTACAAAGATTTATACATATATGTTTATTCTTTGATTGAGTTTTATATGATTTATAACTCTGGTTTCTAAGAAAGTCTACTGAAAGATAACCTTTGACTTGTAAATCTTGATCATTGTGGAATGTGGTTATAATCTAGTTTTAGTTGTTAGTGCATTTAACGTTTCTTTGAAACCTGAGGTTTCTCTGTCAGTTTATTTGTGCAGTTGCTGATAGATTCAAGAAAGTCTGAGGGAATTGAAATCTTTCTTTTCAATCCTTTGTTAGTTTGAAATATATAACATATCTTTTATTGCAGTTGTTTGCTAAAAGTAAGCCTCTGATGTTATTTGTTAAATTATTTGTTTCTTCCTAGTAAAAATCAAGAATCAATGCAATACTAATAACAATTAGGAGTTGTGTTTTCTGTCATTTGCTTACCTATTTTTGCACCAGCCATTTTTCTGGCTTTCCATCCATTAGATATTAATGCTGACATGTCTTTTCTTTGTTGATGTAGGTTTGGAGTTTGTAAAGGTGTAGAAGAAGGTGCTTGTTAGAATTTTGGAGTTGTGTTAGAACAGATATAGAACATATGAAGAATGTGATTTAGATTGTCAGCAATTTACTATTGCTTGAGCTAATGGAGGAAAGCATTGGCAAGGGACTATCGTCGTTAAGGCAAGGTAGCTTTAAGTCCAGTCTGTCAGGTAGATCCACTCCAAGGAGTTCTCCTACATATCGGAGACTGAATTCAAGCCGAACTCCAAGAAGAGAGGCTAGAAGCAGTGCTGGTGGCATTCAGTGGTTTAGGAGCAACCGCTTAGTGTATTGGTTGCTTTTGATTACTCTTTGGGCTTACCTTGGATTTTATGTCCAATCTAGGTGGGCTCATGGTCATAACAAGGAGGAATTTTTGGGTTTCAATGGTAATCCAAGAAATGAACTTGTGGATGCTGAACAGAATGCACGGCGAGATTTGCTTGCTGATGACAGTTTGGTGGCAGTGAATAATGGAACTAATAAAACCCAGGTCTATGGTGATAGAACATTTGATGTGATTTTGGCCAAGAAGGAAAATAATGTTTCATCTAAAAAGAAAAGGAGTAGAAGGAGTAGAAGAGCTGGGCGTAATTTGCGCAAGATGCGTGTTAAACCAAAGGCAACAATGAATAATGAAAATGGTGACACAGAAGGGCAAGAGCAGGAAATTCTGCAGAACAATTCTACTTATGGTTTTCTTGTTGGACCATTTGGGTCAGTGGAGGAGAGAATATTGGACTGGAGTCCCGAAAAGCGGTCTGGAACATGTAACAGGAAGGGGGACTTTGCTCGCCTTGTTTGGTCTAGAAGATTAGTGTTGATATTCCATGAACTCTCGATGACTGGGGCTCCAATTTCAATGATGGAGTTGGCAACAGAGCTTTTGAGCTGTGGAGCCACAGTATCTGCTGTTGTTCTCAGTAAGAAGGGAGGACTGATGTCTGAGCTTGCAAGGAGAAGAATCAAAGTGATTGAGGACAGAGCAGATATGAGCTTCAAAACTGCCATGAAGGCAGACCTTGTGATTGCAGGATCAGCAGTCTGTGCATCATGGATTGGTGAGAAATTTACTCAGAAAAATTTTGCATTGAAATTGAAAGTAATTGCACATGCATATATGAAGATCAGATGTTTCTTAATACAAGATTTCAGGAATATTCTTTTCAGCTGCGTAGTGTTTTAAACTTGTGGTACTAAGCTATATACATTTTCATTTCTCATTCAACATTAAATTTGACCATGCCTTATTTTGGGTTTGCTAATACTTCTCTTAAGATTATTGTACCATACATTTATGCTAAATTTGTATAGGATAACTTAACCAAAATGGATAGTTAATTCAGTTCAAATAACTTTGCGATATCACATGATTTTAGAGGGAAACTAGCATTTCCTATACCTCCTTCAAGCACCATCTGACCTTCCATAGTACTTGTCATCGTTGTAATTTGGAAGGCTAGTAGATTTTAATTTCTAAAAAATGAGGAAATATTGGACATGCTTTTGTTAAGATGATCCAACATGTTCCTGTATTTAGTAATAAAGCCAAAACTATAATCAACTGTCTTGCTTCTTATATTGATGAACTATACTCTTCCAAGGATTGTTCAAATTTGTTGATAGCGACTGATTAGACGCTGGTTAAGTCAAAATGCAAAAAGGTTTTGCTGATGAAGTAGTGAATTGACCAGTCTTATTTCCAATGGAAACCTATCTCTCATGGTCTCATCCACATACATGTATACATTTTGTTCTACGCATTTTCACCATTATTGTTGTCACAGTTTGTTCACCTGTAGGCATCTGGTTTGAGATTTTAAGGTCATTTCCGAAAATTCATTATCTAGATTGGACATTGATCCTTGTAACAGCCTGTTATTGAAATTCATTTCATTAGCGTGTACATGTGCTTAGTCATTTTAGTTTGCTCTAAAATCCTAAAACACATTTGATTTCTGCCTCTAGTACTTATCATTCACTGTCAGTGCCACTAAAGCATAATCATCTTAGTTGCCTCGAGATTTGAGTGATAGTGCCCTGCTTATATGTGACTGTGGTGTAATATTAATGTGTTGGTTTCAGATCAATATATTGCTCATTTCCCAGCTGGGGGAAGTCAAATTGCTTGGTGGATTATGGAAAATAGAAGAGAATACTTTGATCGGTCCAAGCTTGTCCTACACCGAGTGAAAATGCTTATTTTCTTATCTGAATTGCAGAGTAAACAGTGGCTTACCTGGTGTCAAGAAGAAAAAATTAAGTTGAGATCTGAGCCTGCTCTTGTTCCACTGGCTGTTAATGATGAGCTGGCTTTTGTAGCTGGCATGCCTTGTTCTTTAAATACTCCATCTGCTAGCCCTGAAAAGATGCTGGAGAAAAGGCAGTTGTTAAGAGATGCAGTAAGAAAAGAGATGGGCTTGACAGATAACGATATGCTTGTGATGTCTCTAAGTAGCATAAATGCTGGAAAGGGTCAGCTCTTAATTGTTGAATCAGCAGGCCTCGTGATTGGTCAAAATCCTTTGCAAACCGTTTCTGAAGTTAAAAAATCATTGAATATAAGGAAGGATCGAGCTACATTGTCTGCAAAGCATCATTTGAGGGGTTTGCTTGAAAAGTCAAGCAATGTTCATGTATCTTCCTCTGATCTTCGTTTATTAACCTTTGTTAATAGCACAGATGCTGCTGGCACTGACGGCAGTCACAGAAGAAGGAAGATGCTGTCTAATAGCAAAGGAACACCGGAACAATCTTTGAAAATTCTTATTGGTTCTGTTGGATCTAAGAGCAATAAGATACCTTATGTGAATGAAATTCTAAGATTCTTGTCTCAGAATGCAAAGTTGTCAGAGTCTGTACTATGGACTCCTGCAACTACTCGAGTGGCTTCATTATATTCAGCTGCGGATGTTTACGTCATGAACTCCCAGGTGCTACATTGTTAATCCTTCAGTCTATTATGAGATTAGCATTGCTCTTAGATTTTCTATGGAATATAGTAGCTTCAGATATGCAGATGTTTACTAGTTTTCATAGATTATTATTAAGGAGAAACATGTAATTGATGCCTAAATTTTTTGTACAGGGCCTAGGAGAAACATTTGGAAGAGTGACTATTGAAGCAATGGCATTTGGTCTTCCGGTAAGACAGCTTACTCATTTACCTTCCTAATTTGTTTAGGTCTGCATGTGACTGCCATTATTGGATGTTATCCTGCTTTAGCTATGTATTAATCAAATGCTATTCGTGAGATTTCCATTATGAAATCAAATCTTTGAGTTTTAATCTTTATATCAGTAAACAATGTCAACTTGGAGCTCTATGTAGGTATATTGACAATTTTTTTTGGCATTTCCATATGATGTGGGCACAGGTATTGGGGACACATTCTGGAGGCACAGTAGAGATTGTTGAACAAAATGTAACAGGGCTTCTTCACCCAATGGGGCATCCAGGGACCAAAGTTCTTGCCGAAAATCTCCGGTATTTGCTTAAAAATCCAGCTGCAAGGAAGCAGATGGGGATGGAAGGAAGGAAAAAGGTAGAAAGGAAGTATTTGAAGCGGCACATGTACAAGAGATTTGTAGAGGTTCTCACTAGGTGTATGAGAAGCAAATAAGCAAATGCATCATCTTGTATTTGGATACTCTATTCTTTTATTGATTTTTGAATACGTAACAATGGTGAATATGGGAATTCCTGTCAGTATCAGTCACTCTGCCCAATTGATTTGCCAAATATTTTAGCTGTTGTTTTTCGTGAGGAAATGAAAAATGCCTTTGATTCAACAGAAAAGCTGATTCGTTCTGGAGTAGTTGGGCTTGAAGTGGGTCAAGTCCAGCAGTGTCGCTGGTACTGGTAGTTTGATTGACCCTTTGAGCGCTTCTGGCTTGATTATATTTTATGTTAGGGCCCTTAAAAGAGATGGGCTTTACTCATACCCACCACCCTTTGCTAAATTATTCCGTTCTCCAATTCTTTTACTATTAGAATTAAGATTTTGACGATTTTCCACCAGTCTTAACTCTTAAGATTAATTAGACTTAAGATTGCCAACTAGCTTAATCGAATTCGAAATTTGTATTTTTAATATAAACGCATGGTTGACTTTTGCAAGGCATCGGAAGAATGGATGTAACGTGTACGCATAACATAAATAAGAGTTGCTATGATGCTATCCCTCAAAAAAAAAAAAAGTTGCTAACGGGGTGCATGTTATCTAGCTGACATATAAATTACAAGATAAAAGGCACTCACTACCTCTTTCCTTTTTTCTCCCCTCCGTCCTTTAGCATGGCTGAATTTGATTTTCTTAACTCCCTGGCTGCCCGGCCGCTGGTGCTTTCCTCGCCAGTGAAGGTGGCAGAAGAGATCCCTTCTGCTCCAGATGCTGGGATAGAAGGAAAGTCTTCTGCTAAGCTCTTCTATAAGGAAACACTTCAATCCAATCTCTCTGTGCCTCCTGATTTTGAGCAGAGCATTTATGTTGAAGACATTTCGGATGATGAGGATGACGGGGATTCCACACCTTGCATTAAGTTTTCGAAGGCTGACAAGGCAAGAGTCAGGGCACCCTGGGTCAACTCGCTCATTATTAATGCCCAAGGTAGAAATCTCCCCTTCCGCCTCATTAATGATAGAATTAAAGATTTATGGCAGTTGCAGGGTAGGTACCAGGTTATTGATTTGGAGGAAGGATTCTTCATTATCAAGCTGGGAAAGAGGGAGGACTTTCTCCGAGTGTTGGAAAGAGGTCCCTGGTTTCTTGGGAATGTTAAGATTAATGTTCAGAAGTGGGTGCCTAATTTCGACCCAACTCTTGTTAAACAGGAGGAGGTCACTGATGTTTGGGTTAGGCTGTCAAATTTTCCTGTTGAATACTTTGATAAACAGACTCTTGCAAGAGTTGGAGATACCCTGGGAAAACTCCAAAAAATTGACTTCCACACTGTCAACGGCAGTAGGGGAAGGTTTGCCCGCATTTGTGTTCAAGTACCTATCAATAAACCCCTCATTAGTTCCATCCGTATTGGTAGCAGAAAGCAAAAATCTTGTCTATGAAGGGGTCACTTTTTGCTTTTCTTGTGGTCACCTTGGCCATAAAAAAGGAGGACTGCTCTGCTGCTAGGGAAGATTCGGAAGGATTGATGAAGGATAAGGATGACAATAATTCCCCAAAAGTCACCTTTGGTCCTTGGATGCGAGTTAGCAATGCCAGAAAGTCCAGATCTAGGGGCAGATCTCGTACAAGGAATAAAGGAAGAAAGGGAAGAAGACCAAACTCATCTGTTGGGAATAGTGGTAATTCTGTACGGGATGGTACGGCTAGGGTTTGGAAACCCAAGGAGCGGGAAGTTTTGAATTTAGAAAAGATTTCGCCTGAGCGGGATCCTGAAATGGCACCGCTTAATGATGTGGGCCTTAATATTGGGCCCTTTGCTGATAATGGGAAGGCCAAAACTTCTGATGCATCGGGCTTGGCCCATCACTCTTCGGATTTCTATGGGGATGGGTCGGGTTTTTCTTCTGGTAAAGAATTAGGGTCAGTTTCTACGCTTTTGGGAACTACTAACCTTAATCCTCTTTCTTCTTCTCTCGACCAAGCTTCCTGTCTTTTGGCTTTTGATTGTTCCGATGGCGGATCTACCGGCCTTAGAGAATCTCCCCGAGGACATCCAGGAGATCATTCACATACTGGAAGAGGAATTGTTGATCATGTACCCTCTCAAAGTGGGAGTGGAAGTCAGGCTGCTCCAACCCATGGAAAGGGAAATAAGCCTGCTCTACATAGGGAAAGTGGCGAACGATGTGGCGCTGAAGGATTATGCCGAACTTCTGATAGAGTGGCTGGGGATGTCTGAGATATTTCCACCGTCGGCGGAGCACACCTTGCTGAGATTCCAGAATCCAGAACTACTCTATGTGATGATGGAAAGGGGGCTACTGGAGGGGGTTCAGACGGATCTTCCATTAGTAAGGAATATACCCCATCTGATGACGCAAAAACCGATTGGCTAAAGGGAAGAAACCGATTGGCGGTGCTAGCGGAGGGACAACACGTCCAACTGGCGGTCGTCTCCGTGGAGTCATCCGCAAAGCTAGAAAGGGGAATAATGGACCATCTGGTAAGGATCCAGCTTGGAACAAAAGAAGAATCATCTTTGAAGAAGAGGTTAAGGAGGCAGTTGGCAGAATGCGGGCAACAAATGAAAATGTTTCATCCAATGAAGATTCTCTGTTTCAATGCTAGGGGTGCGGGAAACCCTAATTTCACCCGCCATGTTGGGACCCTGGTTAGAGAAAATAAGCCTGACGTGCTCATCATTACTGAAACTCGTGTTAGGGGTGCTAGGGGTGACGCTATTCGTGAGAATCTGGGGTTTGATGGTGATTTCTCTGTGGAGCCTATTGGTTTCTCGGGCGGCATTTGGATACTGTGGAATAAGGAAGAGATGCAGGTGGATACTGTCAGTTACACCCAGCAGGAAATCACTATCCAAGTCAAGGTTAGTTATAACCCGAATCCTCTTTTTATTTCCGCAATCTATGCTAGTCCTGATTATGCTAATAGGAAACTCCTTTGGGAATATTTGAAATATCTTGCCTCTATTGTTGATAATCAACCTTGGGTTTGGATTGGTGACTTTAATGAGCCCATCTCTGATGAGGATAAGTTTGGGGGTAGGCCTGTTAATTATGCTAGAGTTAAATGGCTTAAGGATGCTGTTGATTTTTGTGGTCTTATAGACATTGGTTTTACTGGGCCTAGGTTTACTTGGTCAAATGGGAATCCTTTCTCTTCTCTCATTATGGAAAGGATTGATAGAGCCTGGATCAATAAGGTCTGGTTGGATTCTTTCCCTGAAGCCTCTCTTTTCCATTTGACCAGATCGGTTTCTGATCACTCCCCTATCCTTCTTTCTTCGGAAAATTCTCTCCCTCCCTCCGCTCCTAAACCTTTTAGATTTCAACCTATGTGGTTGAATGACCCTTCTTTCTTCGAAGTTGTTAGGATGGCTTGGGAACTCTATCCTTTTAATCTGGATGATGCTATTGCTGCCTTTGTGGAAAATGTTAAAATTTGGAATCGGGAAACCTTTGGTAATATTTTTCATAAAAAGAAGAGAATCCTTGCTAGGCTCAATGGTATTCAAAAAAAGCTTTCCTTGGCCCCTTCCCAATTCCTTCTTAATTTGGAGAAAAGCCTGAAGAATGATCTGGTTTTAGTCCTTAAGAATGAGGAAATTCTATGGGCTATGAAGTCAAGAGTGGACTGGTTGTCTGCTGGAGATGGGAATACTAAGTTCTTCCATACCTCTACTGTGGTCAGACGGCATTTGAATAGAATCACTTCTCTTAAAGATCTTATGGATAATTGGGTTACTGGTGTTGAGTGTGCTAGCCTTGTTATAAACTTCTTTTGTGATCTCTACTCCACCTCATTCACTTCTTGCTCCCGGTCCAATCTGGAGCCTTCCTTCTCCTCTTCTTCCATTGATCCTTCTCTCCAATCCTCTCTTACCCAAATTCCTTCTTGCGAGGAAATTAAGTTGGCTCTTTAGTCTTTGAAACTCTTCAAGGCTCCTGGGCCTGATGGACTTCATGCGGGGTTTTTTCAGAAATCTTGGCACATTACGGGGGATAGCTTTTGTTCTGCCATTCAACAGACCTTCTCCTCTCTTTGTCTGCCCTCTAACTGGAAAAAGTTTCTTATTTGTCTTATTCCCAAGGTCTCTTCTCCTGACTCCATCAAAATGTATAGACCTATCAGCTTAGGCAATACTTCTTATAAGGTGGTTACCAAGATCATTGCCAATAGGATCAAGCCCTTTTTGGATGATCTTATCAGTCCTATGCAAGGAGCCTTTATTGCTGGCAGGAAAGCTTCAGACAATGTCATTTTGGCGCAGGAATGTGTCCACTCAGCGAGAACTAGCCTCGCTAAAGATGGATGGATGATCATTAAGATTGACCTAGAGAAGGCATTTGACAGGCTTGAGTGGTGCTTCATTAAGAAAATGCTGGACTTCTTTAAATTCCCTATGGAACTTGTTAAGTTGATTATGTCGGCCATCACAGACCCCACTCTTGCTGTTCTTATTAATGGAGCACCTTCAGCTGATTTTGTGGCCTCCAGAGGGATTAGACAAGGAGACCCTCTATCCCCTTACATCTTCATTTTATGTATGGAATACCTGTCTCTTTGCATTGAACATGAATGTAGGGAAGGGAATTGGAAACCTATCCAGGTAGGAAGGAATGACCCTAGAATCTCTCACACTCTCTTTGCAGATGACATTCTGCTTTTCGCTAAGGCTAATTCCCATAATTGCAACTCTATCTTGAGGGCCTTGGATCATTTCTGTGAGCTTTCGGGTCAATTGGTTAACAAAGATAAAACCACTGTATGGTTTTCACCTAAAGTTGATGTATCTAGGGCATCTGTTCTTGCCCATCATCTTCAGTTTAGGAAAACCTTGCACCTTGGAAGATATTTGGGCAGTCCTCTGCTTGATAGAGCTGCTAAGAGATCTGATTACTCTTACCTTTTGGATAAGCTTAGACAAAGGTTAGCTGGATGGAAATCCAAAACCCTATCCCTAGTTGGGCGTGCGACCCTTATCCAATCTGTAACCTCAGCCATTGCTGACTACCCTATGCAATCTGCAGTACTGCCTGCCTCAGTGAACCTTGAAATTGATAGATTACACAGGAATTTTCTTTGGGGTGATACCTTGGAAAAGAAAAACCTGCATCTTGTTGGTTGGGACAAGGTGACTAAGCGCAAGAAATATGGGGGCATTAATGTTAGAAAGGCCAAGCTAAGAAATCTGACCTTTATGGCTAAATTGATCTGGAGAATCAAGAAGAATCCTAATGAGAAGTGGGTTAAGTGCTTAAAAAGTAAGGTACAATACTGAGCTCTGTGATAAAAGGGCTACCAACAATTCCTCTACCTGGAGTGGCATTTGTAAAGGGAAAGCAATCTTCCAGAAAGGTTGCAAGAAAATTATTAGATCTGGTCTTCAAACCTCCTTCTGGCATGACAGATGGGCCTCTGCTGTCCCTCTTCGTTCTCTCATTTATGGACCTTTCCCCAGAGATGAGGAAGATATCTCTGTGGCCCATTGTCTTTTGAATAATGGCAATTGGAACCTGGCTAAAATCTCTTTTATTCTCCCTCCTGAGATTGAGGACTGCATTCTATCCACGATTTCTGCTCTTTCTTCCTTAGGAGAAGATAGGATTTCCTGGATCAACTCACCTAATGGTGATTTCTCCCTTAGCTCTGCTTACTCCATTGCCAACTTGGAACCTTCTCATACTGATCCTATTTGGCCTAAAATCTGGAGAGCTAATTGTCACCCTAGAGTCAAGTATTTCCTCTGGACTCTGGCTCACAACAGCCTTTGCTCAAAGTCTTTGCTTTGTCAGAGAGGTATCAGCACTGAGCTATGTTGTGATATCTGCCCTGATTGTGAGGAGAATCCGATGCATATTCTGAGGGATTGCCCTCTTGCTTCTAGAGTTTGGGGGTTTTGTTCTAACACCCCAAGGAATTTTCTCTCTGCTTCCCTTCTTAGAGAATGGATCAACCTTAACCTATCCTCCATGATTGTTGTTAATGATGTGCCTTGGCATATCCTCTTCTCTTATTGCTGTTGGCACACTTGGAAAGCTAGAAACCTGAGAATTTTCCAAGGGATTACACAAACCCCGTCCCATATTTTTAACCTTGCCTGCATTCAAGCTAAGGAGTTTCTCAACCTGACATGTCACAAACCCTTGCTGGCTACTAAAACCTTAGTGAATGTCTCGTGGAATCCACCTGCTCTGGGTTGGATCAAACTTAACTCTGATGGATCCTGTGAGGGCAACCCTGGTAGTGCTGGTTCAGGGGTGTCTTACGGGATGATTTGGGAAGATGGTTGGGTGGCTATGCTAGGAAAATTAGAAAGGCCTCTCCTTTACAGGCTGAGTTTGTTGCTCTTAGGGATGGCCTTACTCTTGCTAGAGAGCTTGGTGTTCGTTGTTTGGAAGTTAATGTGGATGCTTCAAGCATACTTACGCTTTTACTTTCTGCTGATTCTGATTGCCATCCCTTGGGTAATCTCATTGATGATAGCAGGTCACTGAAGGAAAGTTTTTTGAACTGCACTCTCAAGCACTCATTCAGGGAAGCCAATCAAGTTGCGGATCAAATGGCTAACTATGCTAGACTCCTGGATGATTCCAATGATGGCAATGTTATTTTGTTTGTGGATGCTCCTCCTTTTGTTTCGGATATTGTTGTTGCTGACTCTAAGGGGACTTTGTTCCCCAGACTCATTTCTTCTCTTTAATATTATGACTTGTCTTTTTTTAACCAAAAAAAAAGAATACTTTTAGATAAGTTTTTATTTTATTTTCTTCTATTTTTGGGGTTTAACTTAGCAATGATTCTTATATATAGGAAGATCAATTTATGAGTATAAGATTAAAATGAACTCAATTTGCAAGCTTTTTAACTTGGGATTTTACCTTTTCTTTTTTACTTTTCTTTTGTTGTCAATTGTATTGGTCCATTTATTTGTTGAAATTTGCAAATAGTTTACATATAGTTTAGATTTACTTGAAAGTTAAGTAGTTTCTTATTTTGTATAGATTAATTCATTTGTGTATAATTATTCAAACTTTGAATAATTTTTGTTCGGTACATAACTTTGAATAACTTTACATATACATTTGAAATATATTGAGAACTTTTCTCCCTATCC
>AWUE01020720.1:0-106056 GCA_001974825.2 Corchorus olitorius | reverse complement strand
AAAAAAAGAAATTCATGCTTCATCAACAAAGAAACCAACAAAAGAAAAGCCTTATGGGATGAAAGCAATAATATACTACTGGAAACTCATGCCTCATCAACAAAGAAATTACCAACAAAAGAGAAGAGAGAGAGAGAGAGATAAGAGGGGTAGAAAAAACTCAGAGGAGTACTGGGGGAGTTAGATATGAGAGACATATACGCATGGCATAAACCTTATAAAAGAAATCTAGAAGGCAATATATATATATATATATATATATATATATATGCTAATTATATCAATTAAATTAGAAGGGTAGAAAAGATTCGAACGTATATATATATATGAAGCTTCATGCATGCATATATAAAATTGGTGATAAAAAGTGGTGTATATATATAGAGCCCATATCTAGATATATAACTTACAAGATAGTTATTACACAAAAAGGAAGCAAATGACACACTACTGATAGTGCGAAGAAAATGCAAGTATACTCAAAACTAATAAAGGAGTGATACATGAAATTAACAACAGCATCATGGCATTTCATCAATTTCAAACCAATGGCCATCACTTCTAATTACTTGTTGTCTAAGCATCTCATTTTCTGATTCAAGTCGATTATTTTCATCAGTCAGGGTATTGATTTCTTCCTGTTGTCTCTCAATCAAAAGATCCTTGTTCGCCAAATTGACACAATAACCTTTTATTTTTTCTTTTAGCATTTCATTCTCCAATTGAAGTCTCTGAATCAAATAAACCTTGTACTCCGATTTGGCTTTGCAGTTCAATCTGTACTTTTTATCTTTGTTGCATTGTATTGATGGGTTTGACATGGTACTAATATATTCTTTAACGAATTTCGCTTCAGTCACTGAAAAGAATTAGGCAACGCAAACATGTCAGATAGTTAATGGCATATGGCACACCAAAAGAGTCCAAAAGGAAAGAAGAAAAAAGGGTTATGAGTAAATATATATGAAAATTAATCAATTCATCAGAAGGAGATGAAATGAAATAGTATATTATACAATAATATACATAATAATATACCTAACTCCAAGGGGCCGCTCAACTCATCATTCACTACTAGAGAGGCCTTAGGACCTGAAATGAATATATAACATTTTCCCATTTAAAACACCAAAAGTAAAATTTATATATATTAATTTAAAACTGCAGTGTGTTAATTCTTTCTCAGTGTATATATATAAACCTAATTCCTGGTGGCTCATCAGATTTTGTGGATGAGATGGTGTAAGCTGCAGCTGCTGGTGTGTTGGAACCCTAGCCCTAGGACCTGAAAGTGAAAAGTAAATTAAATCATGTTCCAACAAGAAGATATTAATTAAGATATTGAAGTGTCAATTGCTTGATGTCATCAGCAACTGATTGAATATTAATCTGATGATTCCCGTGCGCCCTAGGCACAGTGCGCTTTCCAGTGCTTAAAGAATTAGGAAACTAACCTGAATCGGAGGCGGCCACCCGGGTTTGGGGAAGATTCGGAGGAGGCTGGATATTAATTTGAGTAAAATACTCCCAGGATGATGGTGGAGTAAGCGCTCTAGTTTCTTCCAGTCCAGCAGGGATATAACCTGCAAAATTAGAAATGAAACAGTGCAACAAGATTTTTTTAAAAAAATATTTTTTGGGAGGTGGGGTATAAAAGAGATTAAAGCTATGCAGATTTATAAGAAATTTGAAGATTTCTCTACATAATAAATTCAATTAAAATCTAAAAACAGATGATAAACAATTTATTATATATATTATAACCTAAAAACCTTAAAACCCTAATGAAAATCCAGCATATATGTACATATATTACATAAAGGACCAAGAAACTTATAATATATATATTAAATCAGTGATTTTTTTCTTATTAATTACTATAGTATATAACAAATTATACATTTGTTTCTTTACAAAATGCATCAAATTATGAAATTAGCTCCCTGTAGTGGAGAAAGGTTTTTAAGCAGAACCTCTCAAGTGTCAACCTAAAAAAACAGAAACCCTATCACAATTCACAAAACTCGACCGAGGTATAATATAATTGAGGCGAATCCAGGGTCTCATTTTTTACAAATAAGCTTTGTTTCGATTAATAAAACTACTTTAGCTATCATCGAGAGCTAATTAAAAAGGAGGAAGATAATTAGGGTTGAAACAGATAGAAGAGTGGTGAGAGAGATCAGGGAATTGAAAAACATGAAAGCCCATATGTCAGTCTCATCATATGCAAAAATTTTAAACATTTGATTAATGATACCTGAAGGCGGCGCGTATTGCTGCAGCAGCCTTTGATGAAGATCCATATATATGCTGCTATTTGTTAAGGTAACAGCGCAAAGTTATTGGGGCTGCAGAATCTATAGTCAGCAATCTGCGACTGCATGGATATTAAAGGAGTATATATATATAATACAGGCTTTGTCCCCTTGTTTCATGCCAGCCTGGCCCTTCACTCCCACATACATGACAGAAACAAAACGATGTCGTACCCATTTATTTTACCCTAGAATCTTATATACGTCTCCATGTTGTTCCAAAAATATACCAAATCACTTGATCTTATTACAATTAAAAATGCATATCATTCATAGGCCGCTATATTGCACGTAGAAATTCTTTTTTCTCTCCTCTTTTTCCTAAATCAACATGCTAATTAGTGAATCCGGCTTTCGGCTTTCGTTGGGAAATTTGCTATCTGTCGTCCAATCAGGAGTTTTTTACCAAATTATCTGTCTGGTTTCGTACAACGTTATAGTTTCATAATTCATATAGAGAAACAAATTTTACAAAGTATTAAAATTCTGGATTAGGATATATATACACACACACACATTAGGATAGGCTTTAATAGTTGTAGTTATGACATGTCAAGCGGGATAATATAATTTTGGTGATAATTCACTTTTGGTTTGTCATGCATCTAGATCAATTACTCTTAATAATAATAATAATTAATAATAATAACTATGTTACAACAAAAAAAACATATGTTAAAAAATAAATGTGTAATAAATGGATAGAATTGAACCCTATTGAAGATAGTCTACAAGTCAAAATCTTACTATTATTATCATAAAGTTAAATTCTTTAGTTAATAAAAAAATAGTAGTTATGAAATTGTGCTTTATCTTAAAATGATTTAAGTAGGAATTATTCACCAAAAAAAAAGTAGGAATTAATTGAATAGAATGTAACTCTTGTGGAAAAAAAACCCTAGCTGCCTACTCCCTCTTTTCTCTCATTTTTAGTTTTTTTTTAGTTTTTTTTTCTTCTTCTTCTTCTTCTTTACTTCTATCGTTACACTAAGGGGAAGGAAGATAGATTTTTTTTTTTTTCGTTTTTTACTATTTTGTTTATGTACTTAGATTTAGGGATGTCAATTCCCCCCGCCCCTGGTGGGGAATCCAATTCCCGCCCCAACGGGGTAGGGGCTGGGGAGTTAATTTGGGGAACGGGGACGGGGACGGGGAATGTCCTCCCCGCTCAGCCCCGTCCCCGAAATATATATTTTAATTATTTACATATATAATATATATGTGTAAGTTAGATTTACTAGAGATATATAGGCATATATATTGCACTAAAACTTAGTATAGATATATGTGTATATATATATATATTATGTTTATTACTAATGTGATATTTATATTATTAATATGTATTATTATGTTTATTTATAATGTTGTATTTATTAATACTATACACTTATAATGAAAATCATTTATTAAAACTAATTGGACTAAAAAAGGTAAATTAATTATTGTTTTTGTTATCACTATATTAATAGGGTATTTATTTAAATTTTTATAAAATTTTCATTTAATAATAAGATAAAAAAATATTTTCAAAGATATAATAATATAAATTTTTTTTTGCCAAACTCGGGGAACGGGGATTCCCCGTCCCCGTCAAATCCCTGCGGGGTAGGGGATGGGGAACTTGTTTCATTCCCCGCCAGGGATGGGGACGGGGATAGGGCATGTGAAGTCGGGGTTGGGGACGGGGAATACACCCCCCGCACATTCCCCGCCCCGTTGACATCCCTACTTAGATTTAGAGGACTTGTAGCTCTAGTGAAAGCATTAGTCTTGCCCTAGTACAAGTTTTTTTTTCTTCCTTCGGTGGCTTGTTTTCTGATTTCTATTGATCCTTTTTCTTGTTTCAACAATTGGTCTTTTCTAGTTTGAACGATTGGGGGAGAAAGATAGAATCTTCATGCAGCAGTATCAAACCTAGATGGTTCAAGGATTTCAAGATACAGGATTGTGCTTTTTTACCCTCGGAGTTTCACAGGTGCCGAAATCCCTGCTATTCGGTTTGGCCTCTAGTTCGCACGTGGTCTTCGACATTCCTAGTTTTTAGGAAGGAGTTTGTTTGTTTAGATAGGGTTTGTTGGCTCATGGGTTAGCTCAATACATCGGTGCTGAAACTAGTCATGACTCATGAGTGAATTGGATATTTCTGCGTGTTTGTAATCCCAATCCCAATCTCTTTTGAGATTTTCTTCATCAATGTATTTTAAATTATTCTCTAAAAAAATAAATAATTTAAGTAGGAGTAATTTTTTCATAATGGGTGCTCCCATGCATGCATCATTAACTTAATCATTTATTAAAGGTTTTATATATATATATATATAATATTCTACTTTTTATGTCAAATTATGCATAGTTTCTTGTAGTCTCCTATTTTGTTCATATCTTTTTTTTTTCCCATTTTCCCTTTCTCTCCCCCTTCGTCCCTCACAGATGACATTTACTAAATAAAACTAAGCATTTGAACAAAACCAAATAAAAGGGTGGGGTTTTATTTTTCTTTTTTCCTTAGGAGGGTATAATTTTAAAAACTTTTAATTAAAATTTATATATTATAAGAATATACAATACTAGACAGATAAGGAAGGATAGCTAGAAAGAACTAATTAAGAAGATATATATATATATATATATACACAGAGAAAAATAAAGTAAAATTAAATTTAAAATTATTGTGAAAAATCTAAAATTAGAAAAAAAAAATATAAATACTTATTATATAAATAAAAAAATTAATAAACGAATATAATAATTAAGTTACTTTTATCACAGTACGTATATACTACAATGTAGGTTTGAGGATGGCAAAACATTTGACTTTAGAAAATGTCACCTGCGCGACTATATGAACTTTGGGTAAAGGAGGGAAGGAATTCAACATTTCAGCTGTCACATGCGCGAGCGACCTTTATAAGTTGGCCGACTCTGACCTACAAAATTCTAGTATGTTCTTCTCTCTACAAAAATTCTTAGAAATAATATTACAAAATATTCACATTGAATAGTACTCCTACATTTTTTTCCATATATAATTCCAAATTTCTATCTTTATTGACCTAGTAAAAAAAATTAAAATGTTAACATTGTGCCAGCTCGAACCACAATTTTTTTTCTTTCTCTTATCATCAGTGACTAACAGTCTGTTTGGATTAAGGGACCAGTAAGGGACGAGACGGGACGGGAGGTCCTTTTAATTAGTGACCCATGTTTGGATTGGAAATTAGATTTGATCCATGGGTTTTGGAGGATCAATTTTGGTCCTTCCTGATCCTTATAAGTCCACCTTTTTTGGTACTCCAATTTGGAGTACCAACAAGAACCAACCAAGTTTTTATTTATTAAATATTAGGTGATCCCTCATGTTCCTTACTTTTTATATTTTAAACAATCCAAACAAGGATTGGTCCTTCCCTTCCTTTCCCCTCCTTTCCCATCCTATCCTGTCCTTTACTGATCCCTCATAAAATTTATCCAAACACATTATAAGGATCATTTACTTTTTGCGTAGCAAAAGCAACGTTTGATTTCTACAAGTCAATTGAAAGAAAGAAATGAAAAAAAAGAGAGAGGAAATTTACATATTGAATTTTTTTTTGACGAGAATTACATATATATATATATATTAAAAGTTATCATACTAATTAGTTAGTACTAATAAGTTATTGTTTCCAGTTTGAGCATTAAATTTCTTTTCAGATAATTTAAATAATTTGATCAGTCTCGTGCTGGCGCGTCAGACATTCTTTGTTATAGATTTTTTTATTATTGTTTGAATGTAGAAAAGATTTCGTTTCAAAAATTTGTAATTTTATTAGTATTTTGTGTATTTATGAAGTAGTTTTCCAATTAAATGAATCTCAAATATCTATATATATAACTTATTAATGGTGGTTAAGTTTTATAGTTGTAAAATTCATTTTTTGTTGATAAAATCGTAACTTGTAATCCATTTCTTATTCTCGGACATTAACCTTTGCTACTTAAAATATCTTCCTTCTCATAAATCTAATTAAATTCTTTCTATCATTATAGTTTGAGAAAGATGATAGACGTTTTTATCTTTTAAATAAAAGAAATCATTAAATTAAAACAAAACCAATTAGTCTGAATACTTTAATGGGTTTTAAACATAAAATTACAGAAATAATCAAATTAGGAAGAACAAAAGGAGGGCACAAAGTGGGTAAATGGGTCTTCCAAAAAAGTGGCAAAAGATCAAAATGAATAGTGAGAAACTAATTAAGGGTCTTCTTAGTAAATAAATTATTCTTTAGTTAATTAATTATTTTTATTATATATTGTAGGATATGACGAAATTAGTGGTGGAGTCTGCACTAATGGTTGTGAAATCTTGGAATGATAAGATTGATGATGAAAGTGGAGTTGCAGAGTTAAAGATTGATGATTACATGAAAAGCTTTTCTGAAGATGTTATTGCAAGAGCTTGCTTTGGGAGCAACTATGAAGAAGGGAAACAAATATTCCTCAAGGTTAAGAATCTGAAAGATATTATGGGAAAGCATGTTTTTCTTCATTCGATACCAGGATTTAGGTATGGCCTTATAATTACTAGTGCTATATTTTTCCTTGATTTGAAGCCCTTTTTTCCCTCCAAAATTTGTATGATTTTGACGTTTTAGTACCTCTCAAACAATATTGTTGACGTAGCAATACCACATTAGTGTCTTGGTCTGATATGATCTTGCTATATAACATTTTGGTCCAACGTGTCATTGCCACGTGGCATTTTTGATCCGACGTGGCATTGCCACGTCAGCAATACTGTTTGAAAGGAACTAACGTGTCCTTAAATTGCAAGTTTAGGGGGCAAAACGTCCCAAATTAAAAATATAAAGGATAAAATGTCAATTTTAGACAAGTTTAGGGGCAAAAAGGGACTTTAATCATTTTCCCCCCTTTGGTCCATATTTCTTAGAAAATTTTGATTGAATTCCAATTGAATTTTCAGATGGTTTCCAATCAAGAGCAACAGAGAAGCCTGGAGTGTGGAGAAACAATATCGTGGGTTAATGTTGAAGCTGATAAAGGAAAGAAAAGAAGCAACACCAAACTCAAAAAAGGATGTCTTTCAAATCATTCTTGAAAGTGCTGAAAAGAGTGATTTAGGACAAGAAGCAAAAACTAGCTCCATTTTGGACAATTGCAAGAACATCTACGTACATTGCTGGCTATGACACGAGTTCGGTAACTGCAATATGGACCTTGATGTTATTAGCCTTATATCCAGAGTGGCAAGACAAGGTTCGTGCTGAGGTTTTCCAAATTTCTGTAGGTGAATTGCCAGATGCTGACATGCTCCGCAAGATGAAAACTGTAAGTAATCAATCAAGCAATTATGCAAACTATCAATTTCAAGATGGCTTATTAATTAATAGACATTTCGGCCATTGAACTTGTAAAAAATAGACAAATTAGCTCTTGAATTTCCAAAATTGTCAATTGCAAGTCTGAACTTGTGATAAAAAAGATAAATTAGCCCTTCTGCACGGAAATTAGTACAGCTTTGTCAACGACTTTGACGAAATTTGAAGTAGCCGTACCCTTTTTTTTTTCTCAAAAATGACTAATTTCTGTCCAATTGTTAATAGGACCGAACCAATTATTTCCATCCAAAAATGGCTAGTTTGTCCTTTTTTACAAGTTTGGACATAGAATTAGTAATTTTGCAAGTTTTAAGGGCTATTATGTGTTCTTTTTACAAGTTGACGGGCCAAAAATGTCTAATAATTAAGCCATTTCAAAATAAAAAATTTAGCCTCAAAATATTGATTGAACAGTGCTTGGATACATGGTTGCAGGTAACAATGGTGATCTATGAGTCACTACGCCTGTACTCTCCAGCCTCCATATTCACTAGGGAGGCACTTGAGGACTTGAAATTTGGAAACATTAATGTGCCCAAAGTGGTTAATATTTGGGTAGTAATTGGGACACTTCACCAAGATGTCAGTTTATGGGGGTCTAATGTTGATAAGTTCGATCCTGAAAGATTTTCTAATGGAGTGAGTGGCGCATGTAAGCTCCCACAAGCGTACATGCCATTTGGTGCTGGACCTCATGTATGCTTGGGACAACACTTGGCAATTGCAGAGCTCAAGATTCTTCTTGCTCTTATATTATTGAACTTTAGATTCACTCTCTCACCCAAATACAAGCATTCTCCAATCATGAATATATGGTTATAGAGCCTGAATATGGGGTTGATCTTCTGGTTAGAAGGCTTTGAATTTATTAATTGGTTGTAACTTGTTGGTTGCATCATATATTTGCTATGAGGATAGAGAAAAAATAATTAGTTTATCTTTTATATGAATTTGTTAAAAACAATTAGAGTTATTTATATTGGAAGTTATTCTATGACAACTTAACTTACAAGTTACTCTGAAGATTTACCCTAATTCCTACTCATATGTAATGAAATTCCATAATAAAAAAAGAGCCACTCACCCTACTAATTTGTATAACACTAATCCATAGCTCATCAACAGTTATATTATATATATTCTTCTTCCCCCTTCCTTCACTGATTAAAATAATTCTCTTAATTCTCTCTTACTTTCATCTCATGTTCTTCAATATTTTGCCCAAATATTATGAAATACCTCCCTCTCTCCCCTCTCCCTCCTTACTCCATCTCTCTAGGCCCAACAGATCTTACTAAATTAGTCCAATATAAAAACCAAAGCAATCCATCAAGCCCACTCCAAATAAAAAGCCCAAATAGAAGACAAATGTCTGAAACAATACAAGGACAAACAACCCTCAGCAATAAGCGCTTGGAAAGTGTAATAAAGGCAAGGCATTTGGTATTCAAAGAAAAAGTCGTAAAGAAAGAAATTTCCCGCTAAAGGCTAAGGTCACTGCCCACAAGCTTCGCCTCTACATTGTTAGTGGCGGATTTACATGGGGGCACTGGGGCAAGTGCCCCCACTGAAATTTTGGGATCAATGTAAATATTATACTAGTAAAAAATTGGTCGGTTTTAGCAAAATTAGATATGTTTGCCCCCATTGCCAGTGCAATCCAATATCCTTTTTGTGATATTTCCAAACCTGACTCAAGTTTCTGAAGGATTTGGATTCTTTAAGGTGATCGATCAACCATGGGTTTCCCTTGGAATTCATTTCCATTTTCCAGCGAGGTCTTCTCCTTAACGCTTTATCACTTTATGAGAAAAAGAAAATAGGGGAATCCAAGCCTTTGTACTCTCCTTTTGGACTTTTGACATTACTTGCTCTCCCCCCCCCCACCCCCCTATATTACTTTTTGCTTTATAACAAGATTACCAACTCTAATTATTTAAATTCATATAATACAAATTTTTTATTTTATCAAAAGATAACAGTATTTGGCCAAAAAAATGATAATAGTGACACAATGTATTACATTATCATGGATTTTTTAAAATTTTGAACAAATTATATACATATATGATGAGATTAGTGTTATTTTTAAATGAAAATAATTCTATATTTCTTTTTCCTCTTATATATAGATTTTGATTTCCTTATAATTTGTTATTTCTATGACTAAATTCTAATTTTAAATTTTGTTTGCTAACCGAGAATTAGTGAAGTTTAATCTTTTTTAATAATAAAATTATAAAAAAGCATTTTGATGCTTAATCAAAATTTTGATGCTTTGATCAAAAGCATTTTGATGCTTAGCAACTCTTTGATGTAATCAAGTTGAGACTTTTGTGGTGGGCTCAAGCAGTTTGGCCAAATGCTGCTAGTGACTCTAGGGACTTCTTTCGATGTCCAAATAATGTCGAGGTTACTAAGAGGAAGACCAGGATGCCTAGATGTGTGTTATGGGAGTATCCTGCTGCAGGTTTCATGAATTTAATGTTGATGGGGCAGCTAGAGGGAAGCCTGGACCTGCTGGTATTGGAGGATTGATGCGAGATGAGAAATGATAAGTATGATTGGAGTTCTCAAAGTCTATCGGTATTACCAAACACAATGAGGCAGAAATTTATGCAATTAGGGAAGCTTTACTTATGTTTTGTGCTTCTAGATGGGCTTCATCACATGGAATTATCATCGAGACAGATTCGAGAAACGCAGTGAAGTAGATTGAATGTCCGGATGCAGTTCCATGGAGATTGAGAAAGTACATGTGGGTGACTCATATTAGCTTGCTGTTGAAAAATTCCTCTTCATTTACAGTGACTCATATCTTTCGCGAAGCAAATATGGAAGCTGATAGATTAGCCAAGGCTTATTGCTCAAAAAGGCCCCTGAACTTACACAAAACGGTCAAATAAGCCCCTGAACTCTAATTGCAGCCAAATAAGTCCCTGAACTCTTAAAAATATAAAGGCAGGCCTACTCTTTCTCAAGGAGTAGACCGCGGGTGGGCCATCCCTAGCATTGAAACTCCCAATCCGCAATCATAGTCGTCTCGTCATCATTCGGCGCTAAATAAGCCGGGTTCTTATCGGAGGGAAGGGGAGAGTCCGCTAACAAGCTAGCTATTCTCTGAATCCCTTTTCCTGTCCGCCTCGATTTCCAGTTCCTAGGGGACTTCGAGATGCGTGGTACCAACTCGTGGGCAATGGTCGCTAGTTCCTTGTCGGGACTCCCCCTCGGGGGGATCCCTAATACGCTCGTGGGCCATTAGTCCTATGATCCACTCCCTACCGTACCCGCCCAACCAACTGGACTTTAGTTGCTAGCCCCCTTTTTCCATTCCTACGCAGCCAGAGCAGGAACCGGAAGGCAGACTCGCTCCGAACTCTAACTAGGAAACGAAGAGAAAGCTACAGCTCGGTCGTGAGCCAAACCCTTTTCTGATGGCTAAATGCTGAAATAAGGATTAAACGTTTCAAGATTTTCTCAAATAAGGATAAAATTGCACAATTTCAACAAATTAGAATAAATACTTAATATTTTTTTACAAATTGAATACAATATAAGTTAATACTAGTGTGTGAGATATATATAAACTGAAAAACACACGATAATTTTATATCATATTACGTTTGATGAATTTATTTTGATTAATAGGGTTTGATTTTTAATTAACATGATAATATCATTTTTCTATCAAATTTAACGTGTACGCATGGGAAGCATTGGTTTTCATTTAAGAATTCCCTAATTTGTAAAAATTTGCTAAATACGTGTTTTAATTTGTTAAAATTGTGTATTTTGATCCTTATTTGAGAAAATCTTGAAACGTTTAGTCCTTATTTCAGTATTTAGCCATCCGAAAAGGGCTTATTTGGCATTTTTTAAGAGTTCAGGGGCTTATTTGGCTGCAATTACAGTTCAGTGGCTTATTTGACCGTTTTGTGTAAGTTCAGGGACCTTTTTGAGCAATAAGCCGATTAGCCAAGGATGGTGTTGACCGAAGTGTGCCGCTTATTCGTTCATTTCTGTGATTTGCTTCGTTTCATTGTCTACTGCTCTGCTGTTTTGATATTTTTAGGCTTGTCGGGTTGCTTCTCTGCCTGGCTCTGTTTTGTTTACATAGCTTCCTGCTTCTGGTGGAATAGGGACTATGCAATTTGTTTCCTTCACCTTATTGTCAATTAAAAACTTTCTATTGCCTTTCAAAAAAAATTATAAAAATAAATAGTTCTTCATAAATTTTATGCCCTCACTAAGGAGAAATCCTGGATCCGCCGCAGTTTTTTTGCTGCCCTTAACAAAAAAAGTCATTCAATCACTTGCTTTCTGAATTCTGAAACTAAGATTCATGGATTTGATGGTGAGCCAGTACTGAATTCTTGTTTTAGATATTGTTCTGTGTTTCCCAATCGTAACATCAAAATATATGAACTTATTGTCCTGTGGATAGGAGGAGGCTTTTTAGATGAATCAAATCCTCACGATCAAACGGGATTTATGATTGGGACTTTAAAGCTTGCATATTTGTTTGATGACAGAGACAGAGATAAACATCTCAGAAAATTATGTATAATGCAACCGGATATCATATAATGTTGTTCAACAAGCATTACCTTCACTTTGTTCAGGTCGTTTTCAAGATGGGTTTAGCAGATTGTCTGTCGAAATACACAAGATATAGATAGTTCTATAATTCAAAAGATAACAAAGCATGGGATGTTGTAGTCAACTTAATATAAAAGAGAAATCAGGGAAGAATAATTACATGTAGGTAGATTTTTAAAAAAAGAATACGGCAAGTGATAGAACATGTCAAATCTAAACAATATCTTCGTATGCATGACATAGTCCATGACATGGCCTTGTGGTTAGCCCGAGATCAAGGCAAAAACAAGACTGCAGGAATCATTTCTTTCGATTAGATACGATTCTGCAAAGGCACAACCCTTCTGAAATTTCTTTCGTTTGTGTTTGCAGATGGGGCATGATCAACGCCTCTTGCGCTGCTGCTTCTCCTTCCCTTCAGTAGGTTTTGAAGGTTCTTGCTTCTTCTCTTCTTCAGGTTTTTGTTCCATTGATTTGTTTCTTGGCGGTGAAATGAGATAAATGAGAGAACGAAAAAGATGAAACATAAATCAGATATTAGAGAGTGAATTCTTCAAGACTTCGCGTAATTTGTAGTTTTCATTTATATAACCCCTGAGCTAAAAAATTTAGAGCCCATGACAAGTGTTAATCAGACACTAATGCCACCTGTCAATAAAATAAAAATAAATGGACTCTTTGAGGCCACCACAGAAGCTCTAGGTGATGATGAAGTTGCCTTCCTAGAGGCGCTGGAGAGTTTGAATCACATCTATACTTATTTATAATGATAAACCCCTAAGGATTTATCAACAAGTATCCCTCAACCGAGAGGGACATATAATGGTATATTTACAAAGTAGTCCCCCGACATTTTAATTTATAATATTTAGTCCTTTAACTATTTTATTTTACTTCATTAAGCCCTTTAACTTTATATTCTCACAAGAAAGCCCCTAGACATTTTAAATTTAAACGGTTTGAATCCTTTAATTATTTTATTTTTATACAACTTAGTTCTTTACTTTTATTTCTTTTTATATTTATTAATAATTTTTTATTTTCCTCATTAATACCTCTATGGATGTGATCTAAAATACTTTTCTATTAAATTAGTTAAATAAGGGATGCCGCAACGAAGCGCGACACGGGTGTTTGCTTGTAAACAAAATAGGTATCACCGCTGCCCCTTTTATGAATAAAATACCGAATTCCTACATTCTACGGAGTTGCATTAGAAAATTAACATTGATGGAGTGGAATAAAAATCCCCTGCCCCATTTTTTTGTGCTGCCTCATGCACCAAATAATGACACGTGTCCTTTTTCAGTTTTGAATGTTATTTCATGTTTGTCTAGTTAAATTAAATTATATATTTTCATTCTAAAACTCTATGGGGAATATATTAAATTTTAGGACTAATCCTTAATATAATTATTTATTTTTAAGTTGGGGCTAAACCTAGTGTTTAAGTGGGATTTTTATATTATTTTCTTCCATTAATGTTGTTTTGTTAAAACTTGAAAACAAACAAGCCGTAATACAAGAGACACATTGTATAATTTGATGAATGGCCATAGAGTGGGGCACAAAAATAGAGACAAGCGATTTCAGTATGTTTACACTTTACTCTTTCAATTTACACAAGAATTAACTAATCTAGAGAGTCTTGAGATATTTGCTTGTTGTTTACTTAAGGAGTTTATATTGCTTGTGACAGTATAAGAGAGTGGTGGGATGGCATGATTTGGAATGATGAAGCCGTTAAGGATGCTTGTGCCTCAACATTTATGGTCAGACTTTGACTTTGTCCCAACTCTTGGAGAGATTATTAGGTGGGACGGACCCATGACGTCATCCATGGGGCTAACCAATAGAATCTTACCATGTCAAATGATCTCCTTAAATTTAGGCACGATTTTAGCCCCCTTTTAAAATAAATCATGTACAAAGGATAAGTCCTCAAATTTGAGATATTATATTGGGATAGTGTTTTAGAAAAGGGGGTTGCTAAATACCGCCCCCTTTTTGCTATTTATCGCCCCTCCCCCCCTTTTGACTCTTTTGCCCTTTGCTTCATTTTCCTCTAAAACCTTCAAACTAAAAATCTCAAATTTTCAAGCCAATCACCAATAATAATTATCATAAACCGTATATTGACCCTAATTAATAATGATTATCATAAAAAATCATAATTTTAAATATTTTTTTAAAATTGAT
The DNA here is from genome assembly GCA_001974825.2 of Corchorus olitorius. Lineage (NCBI taxonomy): Eukaryota > Viridiplantae > Streptophyta > Magnoliopsida > Malvales > Malvaceae > Corchorus > Corchorus olitorius. Next base: position 91,556 of record AWUE01020720.1, on the reverse strand, counting down.
CTATATCGCAGTGTCGTACTCCGAGGGCGGCACTCTCCATGGCATGCCGCCCTAGGAGGACAACACCACTCCTAGATCAATTTTTTCAAAAATTTATTTAAAATAAATTAAAAAAATTGATTCAATTAAATTATTTTAAATAAATTTTTTAAAAAATTGATCTAGGCGCGGTGCCGTCCTCCGGGGACGGCACGGCCATGGGCATGCCGCCCTCGGAGGACGGCACCGCGCCTAGATCAATTTTTTTTAAAAAAAAAAAATTAAATTATGATTTTTATGATAATTATTATTAATTAGGGTCAATATAGAGTTTATGATAATTATTATTGGTGATTGGTTTGAAAATTTGAGATTTTTAGTTTGAAGGTTTTAGAGGAAAATGAAGCAAAGGGCAAAAGTGTCAAAAAGGAGGCGGTAACTAGCAAAAATGGGGCGGTATTTAGCAATTCAGTTTAGAAAAGGGGAAATTGATGAGTTATCTTCATGTTATTGGTTGATTCCATAGATAACATAATGAATCTGTCCCACCTAATAATTTCTCTACCTACTATATTATCTATGTTTTGTTTAATCACCAGTTTTTGTCTTTAAATCTTGAGTAAAGATGCGCTCGTTGACTATGCTGCACGTACGCATATATAATTTAACTTGATGGTGGAAAATCACTAGCTATATATATTCATATAAAATTGGTCTCATTTTTCACATTTCATTTTATAGATTTTATAAATTTAAAGTCATCAACATTTATGGTCGACTTTGTCCCAACTCTTGTACTATATTATCATATGTTTTGTTTAATCACTAGTCTTTGGTCATTTAAATCTTGAGTAAAGATGCGCTCGTTGACTATATACCTACACGCATATATAATTTGATTTGATATATAATTTGATTTGATGGTGCAAAATCAATTATATTCATTAAGAGCGATGATTCTATAGATTCGAGTTCGTGGGAATTATTACGAACTCTAGAGGTGGCATCACCAATACTACAAATTGAGATTCTGCAATAAATGCATAAAAATCTTTGAAAAATATCAAAATACTAAAAAAATTATAGAAGGATAAATCAAACATTATTTCTTCCTATAAAAAATTGGCTAGGTATTAACTTGCAAATATAATATCCTTCAATAAAATTTTTCACTATATTATTTTTTTTTTGAAAAAGATAACTTTCATTCATGTAACTGATTTTAAAATAATTTTAAGAATATTATCCTTCATTACATCAAATCTCAATAAAACCATATAAACGATTACTTTTTTGCACTTGAAGAACTGGATCTTCCTTGGAAATCCAAAACGACTGTCTTGAATCATGTTGATGTCTCGCTATCACGCCCATCACCACCTCGCTTGTTTTTCCAAACAAAAAGCTTTGATCAACGATGATCAAGTGATTGATTCGATTGACAGATCTCTTCCTTGGCACCCAAAAGAAAAGGATTACAACGATTTTACCACAAATCTGAATAAATAAAAGGATGATCATGCTTAAAACTATCATAAAATTCAGACTGGATAACTTAGATTCGAAACGAACTGAGACTATAGACTCGAAAAAACTGACTGACTCAAACTGACTCAAAAACAAACTCAAATAAAAACTGGACAGATCTGTAGATCTAAAATCTTTATTGGAAAATAAAGAAATTAACAAAAACGAAATCCTCCTCCTCCCCCTTGGCGTGACAACCAAGGAGGAGGAGGAGTAGTCGAAACACTAACGAGAACTAAAAAACTAGGAGAGGGAGAAGGGGAGAGAGAGGAGAGGCGGCTTAGGGTTTAAGAGCTTCATATTATTGCCCACTTCTAATTATATTTTTCACTATACTATTACTAACAAAGAGAAGTAGAACTAATACAAAATTAATGTTATTCCACGTGTAAAACGCCGTGTGTAATTACGCCAGTTGAATTTGAACAATTTTTAGTATAAAAGATATATATGTTATTCTAACGAAGAAAAGTAGAAAAATATTAAATTATTGCTCAGAGAAGAAAACAGGAGAGAAAGAGAGCCAAAAAAAAGAGAGAGAGAGAGAGAAAGAGAAAGAGAGTTAATTAAGCCATGGAGTTGGTAATTTTGCTTGTCAAGATTACTGTCACCATTTTGTTGCTTGGGTTCATCAGAATGCTGCTGCAATTGTTTGACGCTATTGTGTTGAAGCCTGAAAGGCTTCGATCCAAGTTTCGAAATCAAGGAATCCATGGTCCTCCACCATCCTTCTTGATTGGGAATACTTGGGACATGATGAAGAAGACAAGATCAAAGTCAACCCCCAAACAAGAAGATCATCAACAACTCATAACTCACAACTTGTCTTCTTCTGTGTTACCATTCTTGGAGGAATGGAGAAAACAGTATGGTAATTATTAATCATGTTCTTTGCAGCTTATAACTGTGTTTATAATTTCTGAGATCTGCTGAAAATTAAACTTTTCGACCAAGTAATTAATTAATTGTTTTTGACAGGTCAAACATTTGTGTTTTCAATGGGGAACATATTGGTCTTGCACATTAGCCACCCAGATGTAGTAAAGGAATTCAACACATATACTTCTTCTGACTTGGGAAGGTCTTCGCTTCAACAAAATGATTCTTTCTTTGGCGAAGGTATTCTAGGCGCCAATGACGAAGAATGGGCTCGTCAAAGAAAAATCCTTTGCCCCTGAGTTTTTCATTGATAAGGTCAAGGTATATATACATATATGTTCAACTTAATTTATAAAATGATCAAAATTCTGTATCAATATATATATATATATATATCAACAATTTCTTCACTGATTTCTTGATCATATATATACCTGTGAAATGGTGGATAGGGCATGACGAAAATCATGGCGGAGTCTGCATTAATTGTGGTGAAATCTTGGAATGATAAGATTGACCAAACTGAAGGTGGAGTTGCAGAGTTAAAATAGATAATGACCTGGGAAGTTTTTCTGGAGAAGTTATCTCTAGAGCTTGTTTTGAAAGCAACTATGAGGAAGGGGAGCAAATATTCATGAAGATTAAAGCACTAAAAGATATCATGGCAAAGAATATATTTCTTCAGTGGATCCCAGGATTTAGGTTTGACCTTAATTATTACCCTCATAGTTTTTCTTTTGGCTTAAATACCAAAAAAATCTCTTTTGGGACAAATAAATCCCTAGGACAAATAAATCCCTATTTTTTTTAGTCTAACAAAATCCCTTTTCTTTTTATAAGTGTTCCAAGTTAATCCATTTTGGACGGCGGTGACTAACGGCTTTGCTGACGTGGCTAATCCGTGGGCTTTTCTCATTTTCTAAATATTTGATCATGTGGGTCCCACATGTCATGTGGACTTCTTGCTGACTTGAAAATTCCACATCATCATAATGGCTGTTACTAACAGCCGTCCCAAAAAAAACTAATTTGTCCCAGAAAGAGAAGGGTTTTTTTTTTATTATTATTATATTTAAGCCTTTTTCTTTTCTTCATGATTGAGACTATTCATGAACCAGAAATGTTTGATTGCATTTCTAAAATTAATGTTCAGATACTTTCCAATCAAGAGCAATAGAAAAAGTTGGAGGTTGGAGAAAGAATTTCGTGTTTTAATGTTGAAGGCAATAAAGGAAAGAAAGGAAAGAGTAGAAAACTCGGAGAAAGATCTCCTACATATAATACTTGAACGTGCCGAAAGCAGTTATTTAGGCCAAGAAGAGAAAAATCGCTTCATTTTGGACAATTGCAAGAACTTGTACTTTGCTGCAAATGATACAACTTCATCATCATCAGCATGGATCTTGATGTTGTTGGCCTTATACCCAAAGTGGCAAGACAAGGTTCGTGCAGAGGTTGTCGAAATTTGTGCAGGAAAATTGCCAGATGCCAACATGCTCCCCAAGATGAAAATAGTGAGTATACAAAATTACAAATTAAATTACCATCAAAATTGTTAGCGTCCGAATCATTTCTTGACCATTTGCTTTAATTTGACAGCTAACAATGGTGATCTACGAGTCACTACGCCTTTATTCCGGCACGGTTTTGCCTAGGGAGGCAGTCAAGGACTTGAAACTTGGAGGAATACATGTGCCCAAAGGAATAAATATTTGGATAGCTATAAATGCACTTCACCATGATCAAAATATATTGGGGCCTGATGTTGATGAGTTCAATCCTGAAAGGTTTTCCAATGGAGTGAGTGGCGCATGCAAGGTACCACAAGCATACATGCCATTTGGTGCTGGACTCCATACATGTTTGGGGCAGCACTTTGCCATGACAGAGCTCAAAATACTTATTGCTCTTTTACTCTCCAACTTTGCTTTCACTATCTCACCCAAATACAAGCATTCTCCAATAATGAAATTGAATATAGAGCCTGAACATGGGGTAGATCTTCTTGTTAGAAGGCTCTGACAATTTCTGGTTTAGCATATTACACATGCGGGTTTTAAGCGTTGATATGTGTCCTTTAAAAATGAGGTATATATGTGTCAACACCTTAACCCGCTTATGGAGTCTAAACTTTACACTTGTAGTGTATTATATAATCATCATTTTTATTATTAAGCTGTATATTTGTTTGTGTTCTTGTTTAAATATTAAGTATTACTAATAATTTCAGATTGAGTACTTGAACTTTGTAGATCAATGGATGTATGAATTAGACAATTAAGAGAATTAGTAACACTATCAATATGTTTGCTCAATTACAATATATATGTTTGCGTAGCACGTGGCAGATTATTAGTAATCCTAAAAGTCTGTATTTATAGGGATACAAAAAGTTCTAAACTAGTTTGGAGTAATCAGGGGCAGAATCGGAAAATCTGAAAATATAGGGAAAATTTTCTTCAGGCCCAACTGGGGGCCGGTTGGGGGTCTAGTAGGCTCCCGGTTAGGATAGTGAGGTGCTGCAAATTAGAGGTTTCAACCGGCCTCCCAATTGAAGGGTAAGTCGACCCCCAATTGAACTCCAATTTTTCGTCAAATCTTCAACTTTCTTCAGCGTTTTCACTTCCTTCATGTCCAAATTAGCTTCCAAGTTCTTGATGAAAGTTGTAGAGCCTTGAATCCTCTTTTCATGGGCTCTTGAATCATATCAAACAGATTTCTGGATTGAAAGTTACGATTTTCTCCCTAAAATCACTCCAAATTAACCAAAAGCTCAAAAACACAAATTGTGAGAATTTATCTTAATAATAATAGAAAGTGCAATATAAATACTCAAAATATAATCTAAATGAGCTCTAAATAGTGTAAATTATTGCACTTATCAGAAAGTTGAGCTCAACTAATGAGCATGCCACCACCAAGATAAAAGCAATCGGCAAAAAGAATATTATTTCTTTTAGATCTAATCCAAAGCAATCGGAAAAAAATAAAAGCAACAATGATAAAAGAATTTTTCTTCTAGGTCTAACCTAAAGCAATCGGAATATCTTACTCTACAAATTACGGTGTGACGTTTCGAATCTAGCACCGTCAGCTTAAGGATTTGACCGCAACTGGGGCAGAAGAAATTGTTCTTGAGCTGAGACATTGTCAAATGTCAAATCGGTGGAAAATTAGGTCACTGAATCGGCAAATCGGTCAAATCTTCAGAGTTCCTTTTGGAAGTTTATAGTAAAATAAATGGACCTTTTGAGGCCACCAGAGAAGCTCTAGGTGATGATGAACTTGCCTTCCTAGAAGTGCTGGAGAGTTTGAATCACATCTATACTTATTTATGATAAACCCCTAAGGATTTATCAACAAGTGTTTCTCTTGGTTGAGGGATAGTTGTCATGCCATATAATGGCATATTTACAAAGTAGTCTCCAATATTTTTAATTTATATTATTTAGTCCTTTAACTATTTTATTTTAATTTATTAAGCCCTTTAACTTTATATATGCTTATTTATAATGATGCAACCCTAAGGATTTATCAACAATTGTCCCCCTTGGTTGAGGTACACATGTCATGCCATATAATGGCATATTAACAAAGTAGTCCCCCGACATTTTTAATTTATACTATTTAGTCCTTTAACTATTTTATTTTACTTCATTAAGCCCTTTAACTTTTCTATGGATATGATCTAAACTACTTTTCTATTAATTAGTTAAATAAGAGATGCCGCAGCGAAGGATCTCTTCCAAATAATTTTTGCAATTCTCCAAAAAGCATACATGCCATTTATACGGAGACAGGGGGCGAAATTGAAGTTCTTTTTTTTTTAATGAAATGTATTAGCCTATGATTTTGATTTATTTATTAGTCTAACTATAGAATTATTTTAGATTTTCAAGTAATTCAAATTAATCAATTAGTCTAACTACATATTATTAAGCTTAATATAACTAGAAGCATGGTGGCATCTAAGTCGTTGTTTTAACTGGTAGATATATATTTTCTAAAAACTTATATATAGTCTCGGGTTCAAGTCCCACTATATGTAGGTTTCGTGCAACATTGTGTTGGTTTTGTTTCTATATTTGTTATCGTTATGTTGATGTTCGAACTTTCTTTTATAGTAAACTTTGATTATTTTTATATAAAAAAAATATAAGTGTGAACTTTTTTCTTTTTGCATATGAAAAGTAGTTAAAGGAGGTCTTGAATTTGAAAATTTCATTGGAATAAATTAATTTTATCTTTTGAAATGGATATTTATAAAATTTATTGAAAATTTTAAACTTTGATATAGAATTGGTTATAGATGACTTTTGTATGATAGTAAAATCATCAGCTTTATGATGAATTTTTTATAATATGATATTTCATACTATAGATTCAGATTGTATAAGTACCTCTTATTTACTAAAAAAAATTTACCTTTAATATTATATAAAACTTTCGCCCCCTCAATAAAAAATTTCTGGTTCTGTCATTGATTGGACCACATGCTTGGGGCAGCACTTGCCATGGCAGAGCTCAAAATACTTGGATGCTCTTTCAGTCTCAAACTTTGCATTCACTCTATCACCAAAATATATATATATGAATCTTAGGTGTCTGAAGTCTCAACACCAAACCTTAAAAGTAGAGGTCATCTCATTCTCATTTGTCACATTTCATTTTAGAGATTATTATAAATTTTAAATCATCAACATTTTTTTTGCCGAACAATATAAGGACAAGTCTATCGACTTTGAATGTAAGAGTTTAGACGATTATAAGAGAATTAGGAACACTTATTAGTATGTTTGCTCATTATTTTTCTAATGGTAACTTTATGAAAATGAAATGGATTAAATATACTATCTGCTTGAAAGATGGAGATTAAATATTAATTAAGTAAATTAATTTTATATTACTCGATAAACCCTTCACATGCGTCACATGCACTCATTGAATATAAAAACTATTGCTTCAAAATTCAAATACCAATCAGCAAGGACAAAAAATTATTAAAAATAATTTAGAAGTGTTTTATCATTTTATAATTTTATTTAGCAGAAGATATCTGTTCTTATATAAAAATCAAAAGTAGAAGAAGAAGACAAGAGGGAAAGAAAACAGAGCAGAAGAGAAACAGAGATCTACAATTTTGTAACCCATGGAGTTGCTAATTTTGCTTGTCAAGATGATTGTCACGATTCTGTTACTTGGGTTCATGGGAGTTTTGGTACGCCTGTTTGATGCTCTTGTATTAAAGCCTGGAAGGCTTCGATCCAAGCTTCGAAATCAAGGAATCCATGGCCCTCCGCCATTGTTCTTGATTGGGAATACTTGGGACATGATGAAGACAAGATTTAAGGATTCAAAGTTGCCCTCCAAGCAAGAACATCATCAACAACAAATCACTCATGATTCTTCAGCTGCTATCTTTCCATTCTTCGAGGAATGGAGAAAACAATATGGTAATAATTAATCATTGTTTAAACTGCAGCAACTTACTTTTTTTTTTTTTTTTTTACTCTCTGATGAAAAGTGTTCGACGAAATAACTTGTTTTTGACAGGTCCAACATTTGTGTTTTCAATGGGGAACATACTGATATTACACACAACTCACCCAGATGTGGTAAAGGAATTAAATACATATACTTCCTTCAACTTGGGAAGGCCTTCCCTTCAACAGAATGATTCTTTTTTTGGCCAAGGCATTTTAGGCTCCAGCGGTGAACAATGGGCTCGTCAAAGGAAAATTCTTGCCCCTGAATTCTTCTCGGAAAAAGTCAAGGTATTAAATAAAACTTAACCTATGTATGATAAGAAAATTTGTTAATTATTCTTTGATTTCTTGATACTATCTATGAAATATTGGTGGATAGGGTATGACGAAATTAATGGTGGAGTCTGCATTAATGGTTGTGAAATCTTGGAATGATAAGATTGATAATGAAGGTGGAGTTGCAGAGTTAAAGATTGATGATTACATGAGAAGTTTTTCTGGGGATGTTATCTCAAGAGCTTGTTTTGGGAGCAATTATGGGGAAGGGGAACAAATATTTATGAAGATTAGAGATCAAAAAAGTATTATGGCAAAAAATATTTTCCTTCAGTGGATTCCTGGAATTAGGTTTAGTATTTTTTTTTTTAACTTAATGTTTTAGAGATCATTCAATTAACAGCTACCGTTTGAAATGTCAAGAAACATAAATGTTCATTGAATTCTAAAATTTTCAGACACCTTCCAATCAAGAGCAACAGAGAAATGTGGAGGTTGGAGAAAGAATTCCGTGCTTTAATGTTGAAGGTGATAAAGGAAAGGAAAGAAATAACACCAAAATCGGATAAAGATCTCTTACAAATAATCCTTGAAAGTGCTGAGAGCAGTGATTTAGGCCAAGAAGCCAAAAATCGCTTCATTTTGGACAATTGCAAGAATTTATACTTGGCTGGCTTTGACACAACTGCAATATCAGCAACATGGACGTTGATGTTGTTGGCCTTATATCCAGAATGGCAAGACAAAGTTCGTGCAGAGGTCCTTCAAATTTGTGCAGGTGAATTGCCAGATTCCGACATGCTTCGCAAGATGAAAATAGTAAGTACCAAGTATATAAATAGTATCAAATTTAGTATCAAATTTTAACCCTTTTTGCCCCCCTTACTTGTATGGTTTTGACGTTTTGGCCCCTAAACTTTAGTTTTGGACATTTTACCCCTTGAACTCTCAATTTGGACCATTTTTAATCCCTATCATATAGTTGGCCTAATGGCACCGTCATGCCGCTGACCTGGCATTGCCATGTGGCACAAAAATGCAACATGGCAATGCCACGTCAGCAGTTTCGACCCACGTGGCATTGCCACGTGGGTAGGGTTGGTCTGATGTGCCATTGCCACGTTGCATTTTTGTACCACATGGCAATGCCAGGTCAACGGCTTGATGGTGCCGTTAGGTCAACCGTATGGACTAAAAAGGGTCCAAATTAAGAATTTAGAGGACAAATTGTCCAAAATTAAAGTTTAGGGGTCAAAATCGTACAAGTTTTGGGGCAAAAAGGACATCAAGGCTATTTCACCCTCTAGTCATATCTTGACTATTCATGTGTTATATATTGTTGCAGCTAACAATGGTGATCTATGAGTCGCTACGCCTTTATTCACCCGGCTCCATTGTGCCTAGGGAGGCAGTTAAGGACTTGGAACTTGGAGGTATGCAAGTGCCCAAAGGGGTCAATGTATGGATAATGATGGTGACACTTCACCAAGACCCCAATTTATGGGGTCCTGATGTTGACAAGTTCAATCCTGAAAGGTTTTCTAATGGAGTAAGTGGCGCATGTAAGCTCCCACAAGCCTACATGCCATTTGGCGTCGGACCGCATACATGCTTGGGACAGTATTTCGCCATTGCAGAGCTCAAGATACTTCTTACTATTTTACTGTCAAACTTTAGATTTGCTCTCTCACCTAAGTACAGGCATTCTCCAATAATGAATTTGCTTATAGAGCCTGAATATGGGGTTGATCTTTTTGTAAGAAAGATTTGAGAGTATTGGGTTTTGAGTTGTCTACAAATTATATCCAACTTTTAATCTAGTCTTTGAAATTCAAAAAGGATGATGTTTCAAATTTCGAAGTGTCCCCTCAGCAACAGGAGTGATACAAAAAAGAATTTAAGGTGTTTCCTATCTACATTGTTCCTTCTCCAAACCCAGTACTTTTGCTAGGGTCAGCTAATGAAAAATCCCAACAAGAACAGGAAAAAAAAAAAAGAAAAGGTGAGATTAATCAACTAATGTGAATAAAAAATCCCATTTCTAAAAGGATAAAGTTAGATACATTTAATTTATGTAACAATGAAAAGTAGAAACAACACTTAAACTTAACACCAAAAAGAAGACTACAAGACAAGAACACATAATTGTTCGAAGAAGGGGAAAGAGAAAAACAGAGCAGAAGAGAAACAGAGATCTAGTTCATTACAATTTTATTCAGTAAGCATGGAGTTAGTAATTCTGCTTTTCAAGATCATTGTCGCGCCAAGTGCTGGCAGTCCTGTTTGATGCTCTTGTATTTTATTACATGAAAAGAAAATTTGTTACATTTATTATTGATGGAAGGAAACTAAAATTTTTAAGCCTGTAAGGTTATTTTGAATTTCTGTTTTAATGCATTTTATCCTTTGAATCAACAAAAGGTTATTGAATTTATTGACGAGAACATAGCATTTTTGGTAAACTTATGTCAGAAGATCGGTTTCAATGTCAAATTAGGCCTAAATATATGACATTGAATAATGGAAAGTGTATGCCCGATGCGGGTCGGATCCGGATTAATCAAGGTAAAGGTCTGGATGGATGCCGGATGAGGTAAAAAAGACAATGGAAAATGTATTAGGTATTTAGATTTTCAATTGAGGAACATAATTCTAATTCGGCAAAAAAAAAAGTCTAATTCTAATTATTTTGCCTTGAAAGTATGACATCAAAACTTAAAAGTAGCATAATAGACCAAATAGAAAAAATACATAGAAATTAGTCTAACAATTGTGGACAAAATTGCCTTGATAGTCATGATAGTCATTATTATAGTGGAAATTTTTTTTTGGAAAAGTAGTGTGGAAAAGTATTAATTTTTTTTGTTTCTATATTAAGGTTTTTTTCAAGACTTATCAAGATTCATTTAAAAAAAAAACCCCTAGGTCATGATAGTTATAAGTATTGTGAAATTTCTTTTTGGGCCGAAAAGTAGTGGAAAAGATTTTTTTTTGTTTCTATTAAAAAAATTCAATGAATCTTATAACATAGATTAAACGTTGAAAATTAGATTGCTATATTTAAATCTTTTTTAGGTAAAAGATCTTCATTTAATGGAGACCTTGTGCTGTTCCTGTTGGGAGACTCACCCACCATAACCAGATGCGTGACGCGAGTCGTATCCGGATTAATTAGGGAAAAGCCCTGGATACCGGATGAGATGAAAAAAAATTATGATAAAACATTACAATAGAAACTTTTGTATTAATTTAATGTAAATATTTACATCTAATTTAATATATATTAGATACATGTTATATTATATTATATTATATTACATATTAACCCTCAAAAAGTAAAACATAAGTTTAAAATTTAAAAGGGATTTTTGACCAAAAAGTATTGTGGAAAAGTTTTTTTTTTCTTGTTTCCATTATTAACGTTTTTTTCAAGACTTATCATATCAATATATTCATTTTAAATACCACGCCATGATAGTCATAAGTCTTGAAAGAAACGTTGATAATAATACATTAATACTTTTCCACCAAAAAAACATTAATTCTTTTCCGAGATACTTTTCTGCCCAACAAAAATAAATTTCACAATACTTTTTTTTTCACATAATTAGACCTGGTAATTCGTATTTCGTGTCGTGTTTCGTGTCGTGTTTACATAGGGTATAAACATGTATTAGACATGACACGAACACGACACGATTATTAATCGTGTCACGAAATTTAAACACGAACACGAGACCTGTTTTTAAACGTGTACACGGGACACGAGACCTGTTTACACGATTAAGCCGTGTAACAGGTCATGACACGACACGACACGTTGACACGATTCAATTTTTCAAATATTTCAATTAACTAAATTATATATAATTAGAACTAAAAATGTCTAATTTTAAAATATAATTGGGTAATTGCCTAATTGGGTTGGGTATATTAGATTTTAGGGTTTTAATTAACGTGTCTAACGTGTGTCGTGTAATAGGTTGTCGTGTTTTCATGTTAACCCGTTAACTAAGGCGTGTCTCTCGTGTCTTAAACGTGTTAATCGTGTCTTGACACGATTATGACAAGAAACACGATTACCATAATCGTGTCTGACACGATTCGGACACGAGACACATTAAGCTAAACACGAACACGGCTAAACGTACCTCGTTCCGTGTCGTGTCGTGTCGTGTCAAAACCCAAATTGCCAGGTCTACACATAATTCCACAATACTTATAACTATCATGGTTTACCCTAAAGTCAAGCCCCGTCTCCAAAAACGTTAATAATAGAAAAAAAAATACTTCATACTTTTCCACAATACTTTCCGGCCAAAAATGAAATAATTTCATTTTCTTGGCCTTAATGCTTTATTATAACAAGTAAATTAAGTAAATTAACTTTATAATAACTCGATAAAACCTTCATACTCGTTACATGCAGTCATTGCCTATAAAACCATTGCATTCAAATAGCAATAAGCAAGGACAAGGAAAATGAACAATCAAAAGTAGAAGACAAGAGGGAGAGAAAACAGAGCAGAAGAGAAACAGAGATCTACTTTTCTACAATTTTGTAACCCATGGAGTTGCTAATTTTGCTTGTCACGATTCTGTTACTTGGGTTCATGGGAGTATTGGTACGCCTGTTTGATGCTCTTGTATTAAAGCCTGAAAGGCTTCGATCCAAGCTTCGAAATCAAGGAATCCATGGCCCTCCACCATTGTTCTTGATTGGGAATACTTGGGACATGATTAAGACAAGATTTAAAGACCCCAAGCAAGAAGATCATCAACAACAAATCACTCACAATTGTTCAGCTGCTATCTTTCCATTCTTCGAGGAATGGAGAAAACAATATGGTAATAATTAATCATTGTTTAAACTGCAGCAACTTACTTTTTTTTTTTTGTTTTTTTTACTCTCTGATGAAAAGTGTTCGACGAAATAACTTGTTTTTGACAGGTCCAACATTTGTGTTTTCAATGGGGAACATACTGATATTGCACACTACTCACCCAGATGTTGTAAAGGAATTAAACACAGATACTTCCTTCAACTTGGGAAGGCCTTCCCTTCAACAAAATGATTCTTTCATTGGCCAAGGCATTCTCGGCTCCAGCGGTGAACAATGGGCTCGTCAAAGGAAAATTCTTGCCCCTGAATTCTTCTCGGGAAAAGTCAAGGTATAAAGTAAAACTTATATATATACACAATGATCAACAATTTTTTCTTCTCTGATTTTCTTTGAATTATATTTGATGAAATGGTGGATATATAGGGTATGACGAAGTTGATGGTGGAATCTGCATTAATGGTTGTGGAATCCTTGAATGATAAGATTGATAATGAAGGTGGAATTGCAGAGTTAAAGATTGATGATTACATGAGAAGTTTTTCTGGAGATGTTATCTCAAGAGCTTGTTTTGGGAGCAACTATGAGCAAGGGGAACAAATATTTTTGAAGATTAGAGAAGAAAAAAGTATTATGGCAAAGAATCTTTTTCTCAAGTGGATTCCAGGATTTAGGTTTAACCTTATTTCTTAATTTTCTTGTACTCCATGTTTTAGGGCAAAAGTATCGTTTTCCTCTTTGAACTTGTAGAGTTTGGACGTTTTGTCTCCTTAACTTCAATTTTGGGGGTGAAATGTCCACTGAAGTTCATGGGACAAAACATCTAAACACTACAAGTTCAAGGGAGAGATATGACACTTTTGCCCATGTTTTAGACATCATTCAATTAACAAATAACAACTAGTACCGTTTAAAATGTCTCAAATTTTCAGATACCTTCCAATCAAGAGTAACAGAGAAATCTGGAGGCTTGAGATAGAACTTCGTGCTTTAATGTTGAAGGTGATAAAGGAAAGGAAGGAAACAATAACACCAAACTCGGAGAAAGATCTCTTGCAAATAATTCTTCAAAGTGCAGAGAGCAGTGATTTAGGCCAAGAAGCCAAAAATCGGTTCATTTTGGACAATTGCAAGAACGTATACTTGGCTGGCTTTGATACGACTGCAATATCGGCAACATGGACATTGATGTTGTTGGCCTTATATCCAGAATGGCAAGACAAAGTTCGTGAAGAGGTCCTTCAAATTTGTGCAGGTGAATTGCCTGATACCGATATGCTTCGCAAGATGAAAATAGTAAGTACCGAGTATATCAATGACTTAATGCTTTTTTTGCCCTCTGAACTTGTACGGTTTGGATGTTAGTCCCATGAACTTTAATTTTGGATATTTTACCCCCCTAAACTCTCAATTTTGAACGTTTTAGTCCCTCTCAGACAGTTGGGCTAACAGCCCCGTCATGCCGCTGATGTCGCATTGACACGTCGGACCATACTGCTGACATGGCATTGTCACGTCGGACTATACTGCTGACATGGCATTGTCACGTTGCTTTTTTTTTGCCATGTCAGTGCGTGACTGTACAATTAGCCCAATTGTCCAAGAGGGACTAAAACATCCAGAATTGAAAGTTTAGGGGACAAAATATTCAAAATTAAAGTTCGTAATGAAACGAATTTTACCTTCTAGTAATTTCTCTTGACTATTGCTTATTTGCTTTGGTATATATCTTGTTGCAGCTAACAATGGTGATCTATGAGTCGCTACGCCTTTATACTCCCGGCCCGATCGTGCCTAGGGAGGCAGTCAAGGACTTGGAACTTGGAGGTATGAAAGTGCCCAAAGGGGTCAATGTTTGGATAATGTTGGTGACACTTCACCAAGACCCTAATTTCTGGGGTCCTAATGTTGACAAGTTCAATCCTGAAAGGTTTTCTAATGGAATAAGTGGCGCATGTAAGCACCCACAAGGGTACATGCCATTTGGCGTCGGACCGCATACATGCTTGGGACAGCATTTCGCCATTGCAGAGCTCAAAATACTTCTTACTATTCTACTGTCAAACTTTCGATTTACTCTCTCACCTAAGTATAGGCATTCTCCAATAATGAGTTTGCTTACAGAGCCTGAATATGGGGTTCATCTTTTTGTAAGAAAGATTTGAGAGGATTGGGTTGTGACTGTGACGGACTATTTAAAAGTTCAAATTAACTTTTTTTTTATTATTATTACAGCTGCATTTGTTGCATGTTTAACTACTGAGTAGCATTTGCTACATGAATAAATAACTACAAAGTATCTATTTCTTTTTTCTTAATATGGACTTAGAGATGGGCAAGATCTTCTCTTCAACAAAACTATCATTTTTTTGGCAAAGGCATTCTAGCCTCCACTGGTCAACAATGGGCTGGTCAAAGAAAAATCCTTGCCCCTGAATTTTACTCAGATAAGGTCAAGGTAATTCAGCTGAATTTATTCCAATGATTAAAACTCTCCATCAATCAACAGTAAATTAAGTACCCTTTATTTTTCTATTTATGGAATTTCTTGAATCTATATATATGTGAAATGTTTCATAGGGTATGAAGAAATTAATTGTGGAGTCTGCAGTAATGATTGTGAAATCTTGGACTGGTATAAGATTGATGATAATGAAGGTGGAGTTGCAGAGTTAAAAATTGATGATTATCTGAAAAGTTTTTCTGAAGATGCTATTGCAAGAGCTTGTTTTGGGAGAAATTATGAGGAAGGGAAACAAATTTTCATGAAGATTAAAGCTCTAAAAGATACTATGAGAAAGAATGTTTTTCTTCATTGGATACCAGGATTTAGGTTTGACTTTGACTTTGATTCTTATATTTCTTTTAGTCCATGTTTATTTATTATTAAAGTCAAGAACCTAGATATATGATTGAATAATGAAATCGTTAGATACCTTCCAATCAAGAGCAACAGAGAAATTTGGAGGTTAGAGAAAATATTCTGTGCTTCAATGTTGAACTCCATACATGTTTGGGACAGTATCTTGCAATTGCAGAGCTTAAGATACTTCTTAGTCTTATAATATCAAACTTTAGATTCACTCTCTCTCCAATAATGAATATACTTAGAGAGCCTGAATATGGGGTAGATCTTCTGGTTAGAAGGCTTTGAGAGTAAAATTTAGTTTTTGACTCAGGATCGGTTTGGACCAGCTTATTTAACAGCTTATCTACTGAAAAAAGCTTAAGCCGGGCCAAACAGAAAATCCAGAAGTGCTTTCAGAAGTGTTTTTCAGTTGTTTTTGAACTAAAAGTCAGAAGCTCTAAATTGAAACTTTTTTCAGAAGAGATTTAAACTAGACCAAACGGGCACTCAATATGTATAATTTTGAGTGTTTCTTTGATTGTACATGAATTACTCCAATTTATCCTTTCTTTCTTTTTCTTTTTTGTAATCTAGAGTTAGAAATTGTGCATTATTTTTCTCGCTTTGTCAAAATGACGATGTTTCGAACATCAAAGAGTCTACTTTCTACTACTTTTATTGATTCAAGCTACAAGTTTTGCTTGAACAAGTGTCTACATTCATCATACTCCTGATTCCTGATGGACTTTCAAACTTAAAATTTGCTAGCGTGAGCTAATGAATAAGCCCAACAAGAAAACCGACTTTATCTCTGTTGGCCCATTTTATGCCGGCTTTCAATTTCAAAGTTCAAACAGTGTCCTATTACAGAAATAGGCTTGCCAAGAACTTAGCCCACAAAACGCAGGTAAGTCTATCTCGGTTTGCCAAGAACTCAACCTGTTGAGCGATTTCCTTGTAGTTTATCCGAATTATTACGTATAATTAATACACTTTAGTTGCGTGCTTTCATTTTATTATCGATAAAGAATTTTATTTTTTCTCCTGCAACTTGCGTGCTTTCATTTTCCTTTACTACTTCAATTGTGTACGTAGATAAATGCCTTTTTTTTTTTACCGAATTGTGTAGATGTCAAGTCATATTATCAAGTCAAACGGAAATGCACCTACTACCGTTACCTACTCTGATCCTCCGACTAATTCTAATCGAGCTTTTCCTGGAACTTACTCTGCAGCATCTTATAAGTTATAATTGTTGTTTTTTCTGGTTGAAAAAAGGAAGATTACAAAGCTAAAATTTTTAAAATCTACATGGAAAGCGACCCCAATGATCTAAGAGGCTTTCAAATTGTCATTTTAAAATTGTTGGAGACTCATGAAGGCCAGCCAAGTCAAGGCATTTCGTTTTTTGGTTTTTAAACTTGAGACTTGGAATTAAGAGGACTTAAAGTTTTTTTTCCCTAACTTGTATATGATTTTGATTTTTTGCTCCTTAAATTTTAATTTTGGACATTTTGCCTATTAAATTTGTAATTTGAGGTTATTTTAGTTCCTTTCAAACAATATTACTGACGTGACATTACCACGTCAGCTCCTTGGTTTAACATGGTCTTACCACGTGGCATTTTTTATCCAAATTTGAGAGGGACTAACATTTCTTCATATTACAAGTTTAGCGGGTAAAAAGTCCCAAATTAAAGTTTAGGGGGATAAAAGGTCAATTTTCTACAAATTTAAGAGGGTAAAAAGAGACTTTAGTAAATTAAGAGGAGTGGGAAGAAACTTCCCAATAGGCAATAGGCAATCGGCAATAGGTCAATATATATACCATCGCAGATTCGCCTCTCCATTGCAATGGGTTCCGAGCTTCTTTGTTTGCTTTCGTTTAACAATAAATATTCTATCAAAACAAGTAAGAATTTGGCATAAATATTCTCCACTCAATCAACTTGCTTTACTTTAGTTTTAGCGTCTTCGAGAGGTCCGGGAAGAAGACTAATGGATTTGGTGAGCCCAGTTCTGGATATCGCTACTTGCTTGTGCGGTTGCACTTCCAGGCATATGGGCTATATCCTTAATTTTGAAGAATGTCTTGACGGTTTGAGAGAAGAACGTGCCGATCTCATCAGACTCAGAAATGATGTACAGAGAATGGTGGACGACGCTGAGCGAAGACCACGATTGAGACGAACTGAAGAAACGGAACAATGGTTGACAAGT
This sequence comes from Corchorus olitorius, assembly GCA_001974825.2. Lineage (NCBI taxonomy): Eukaryota > Viridiplantae > Streptophyta > Magnoliopsida > Malvales > Malvaceae > Corchorus > Corchorus olitorius. Next base: position 73,500 of record AWUE01020720.1, on the reverse strand, counting down.
GCAGGAAGAATTATAGATGAATTAGATCGGATAATTGAACAAGGCGATAACCAACTCCAAAATAGATGTCTTGGAAGTTGCTGCCCCAAGGACCTGCTATCCTCGTACAAAATTGGAAAGCGGTTAAGTAAGAAGATGGATTCTGTCCGTGTCGTACAGAGGAAGTGTCCTTCGGTCCTTGTGGCGAGGATGCCAGTTTTGCGGTATTTGATGTCCGAGTTTCTCGTCAAAGACACCGTTGGCCTAGACTCTGCATTGGAAAGGGTATGGAGATGCATTGAAGCTGAAAATATTCGACTTATTAGGTTATGCGGAATTGGAGGTGTTGGCAAATCGACCCTCTTAATGAAAGTTAGCAATGAATTCCTCCTTAACCAGGACCATGATTTTGATTATGTGATTTGGGTTAAGGTGTCCAGACAAGAGGATTATATAGCGAGAGTTCAAGAGGCCATTCGGAAGAAGTTAGATATCCCTGATGACACATGGAATGAGTGCTCGAGCGAGCAGGAAAAGGGTGCTCAGATATTTAACTTCTTGAGAACCAAAAAGTTTGTTCTTCTATTGGATGATGTATGGGAACGGTTCGACCTTCTAAGATTGGGAATCCACCTGGAGCGTCATGAAAATCAGTCCAAAATAATATATACAACGCGCTCAGTAGAGTTGCACAACCCCATGGAGGCTCAAGAAACAATTGAAGTGCAGTGTTTGCCACCAGAACAAGCCTGGACCTTATTTAGGAGGACTGTAGGAGAAAATATCGTCAGCAATAATCCAGAGCTTACGGAATTAGCAGAAATTATTGCCACAAGATGTGGGGGGTTGCCGCTTGCTCTCCTCGCTGTTGGTGGAGCCATGGCTAGTCGGAGAAGTCCTGGTGACTGGCGCCATGCAGTTGAGCTGTTACAGAGCAACCCCTCTGAGATTGAAGGTATGGGGTCTCATGTCTTTCCTCTTCTCAAGTTTAGCTACGACAGCTTGAACAATTCCACAGCTCAAAATTGTTTCAAATATTGTTGTATATTCCCAAAGGATTATAACATCAAAATAGATGAACTTATTGACCTCTGGATAGGAGAAGGCTTTTTGGATGGATCCAGTCCACGAAATCAGGCTGAATACATAATTGGAACTTTAAAGCTTGCATATTTGCTGGAAACAGATGAATCTAAGCAATGTGTTCGAATGCATGACATTGTCCATGACATGGCAATGTGGTTAGCGCGAGATCAGGGGAGAAAGAAGAACAAGGTTTTGTTAACAGAAAGTGGAAGGATAACACATCAGGATCTTCATAAATGGAAAGAGGCAAATTGGATCTCCTTGATGGGTAGTAGGAGCACAGTGAACATAGATAACCTACCATTTTGCAGTCGTCTCTCAACCCTGCTCTTCAGAGATACAATGCTAAATTCATTTCCCCCTGGATTCTTTAATTCTATGCCTGCTTTGAAAGTTTTGGATTTGTCAGGTAATCAAGGCTTGGTTGAGTTATCTTCGGATATTGGATATGTCAAAACGTTGCGGTATCTTAATCTGTCCTCAACAGGCATAGCAGAGTTGCCTGCTACCATTCGTTATTTAAGAAATCTCGGGTGCTTACTACTGGATTATACCATGAATCTTAGAAGGATTCCAAAGGAGGTAATATCCAGTCTTTTACGTTTGCAAGTCTATAGTAAAATAAATGGAGTCCTCGAGCACTTATTTGATGCAGTTGAAGTTCCAAGTGATGATGAGGTTGCCTTCTTAAATGCATTGGAGTGTTTGGATCACATAGACAGGGTGGGCATCACCATTTTCACTGCCCCTTCTGTGGTTAAAATACTGGATTCCTACATTTTACAAAGTTGCATCAAAAAATTAACTTTGATGGATTGCAGGGATTTGATTTCATTGTGTTTTACACAAGAATTTGGCAATTTAGAGAGACTTGAGATCTACCATTGTTGTTATCTCCAGGAGATTAAAGTATCAGAATGGTGTAAACTTGGCAAGCTTCGTGAGGTGCACATTGGAGTTTGCCCACTCTTGTTAAATCTCAACTTCCTTGCTTATGCGAAAAGCCTTGAGATTCTTACCATTCTTGATTGTGAGTCGCTGCAGGTAGTTACCAGTGAGATACTTGCATTCCCTGGGCTGAAAACTATCTCTTTGACTCAGCTGCGAAATTTGAAGAGCCTCTGTCCATCGTCCAAATGCTTTCCATCTCTATCAGAAATTTATGTCTCTCAATGCTTAATGTTGAGTCAGCTTCCGTTTGATTTGGAAACTGCAAATTTGTTACAGAAAATTAGAGGAGAGACAGACTGGTGGGATCTCTTGGAATGGAATGATGCAACTGTGAAGGATGCTTGTCTTTTGAAATTTGTATCCACCTCATCCGGATCCTTGGGGAAGAAGAAATTTCATGCTTCCACTAGCAGGTAAAGTACATATCAGTGTATTATATTTATTGGTGAATTTGCCTTTCCATACATTTCGGCTTAATGTCCTTTTTGCCTCTAAACTTGTACGATTTTGATGTTTTGCCCCCTAAACTATAATTTTAGACGTTTTGCCCCCTAAACTTGCAATTTGGAACCATTTTAGTCCCTCTCAAACGGTATTGCTGACGTGGCAATGCCACTTGGACCAAAATGCCACATGGCAAGGCCACGTTAGACCAAGACGCTGACGTGGCATTGCCATATATGCAATATCGTTTGAGAGGGACTAAAATGGCTCCAAATTGCAAGTTTAAGGGGTAAAATGTCAAAATCGTACAAATTCAAGGGGCAAAAAGGGCATTAAGCCTATACGTTTCTTACAGAACTATAGGCACCCGGTTTGATAATAGAAACTAAAACAACTGGTTTTTCTGTTACTTTTGTAGATCAAATGTTTGATGAAGTGAAGAAGCTACCTGCAAAGATGAAGCACATCGATCAACTGAAATGAGGCATTTGGATTGCTAGAGAGAATAAAAAAGAGTCTCCACTCCTTTACTTGTGATGGTGATTATGTTATGTTTTATGGTATTTGAAATATTTGATTGTAAATGTTTGTGCATGTTTGAGGAATCTATGTGTTTATTGTTTGTTTATGAATTTGAAGGGCTCTAGTATTGAAGCTCATGAATAGACAATAACTATGCAATTTGAGACTGTTATTGCTGGCTTTGATTAATTGAATAAAGATGTGCTTTCTTTAATATTACTATTGTTTTCTTTTTATTCTCAATACTCAAAAGAATCATTTTTGTTTAGGGAGGGATCAACGTACACCATTTTCTAACTTAAGTTAGGATTAATATTTTAAAAAATTAACTGTTGGATTTAATACTCTTATTGAATCGATCTTGGATGTAAAATTTTAAGTCGATCTGATATCTTTATTATATCGATCGGACTCCAACATTTTTCAATATTTTCAGTATGTATTTAACGGTGGAAAATATTATACATTAAACATATAGTTAAATATCTTCAATTAACTTGAAATTTGACATACATGATCTATGTGATAAGAATTCAAAATCTAACGGTTGTATTGAATAAATTTAAATTCTAAAAAAAATATAAGAGAACAAAAAAAAGGTGTAACATCAGGTGTAAGTTGATCCCTCTTCTTTATTACTGACTTTTTTTTTGTAAAATTTTCAGTTGCGATGAAGACTCATATATAAAGGGAAAAAAAGTTATAGGGGAATTTAAATTGTCCGCTGAGAAACTAGCCCACAAAGTTTATCTTGGTTGGCCCATTTCTTTCCTTTGCATCTTCAATTCTTCATTTCCATTGTCTCACGTGAGTTTCTTGCAGTCTTCATTGAATTTTGTAAGCTTTCTTAATTCTTAGGTTTTTTTTTGGGCGAGGAAATGAATTTTTGCTTCGCAGTCCTTTGCATTTTCATAAGGAATGAGAGTACCAAAATTTTCATAAGTCAGTCTTTGTATTTCTGAAATATTTGATGACTTTAACTATTGTTAGCACTTAGCACTAAAGCCTATGACTTTTAAGCCTAGTTCTTCTCACTTTTCCTTTCCTTGACTTGCAAATTGTCACTTATGGTATGGTACCTAGGGGAGAGCATCGGTCGGTTCGGTCGGTTTCGGTAAGCAGTAAGCTAATACCGACCATTACCGATTAATATATTGAATTTACCAATTACCGACCGTCATGCATAGAAACCGCCTTCCACCGACTACCGTCGGTTTCGGTCGGTAATGGTCGGTTAATCGGTTTCCCTGTATTTTGAACTAAACCTATTTAAGTACTATCCATACTTCTTTTAGTTACAATCCAGCAAAATATATTCAAAGGCTTAAAAACATTAAGTTAAGCACTAAGAATGTGCCATTTACACATGATAGCAGAGATATATAATAAACAAGTAAACTAGTTAGTTATCAACAAAAAGGAATGTGCCATTTACAAGAAGAATGGCTAAACCTAAACAAGTAAGCTATCAACAAAAGGAATGTGCCATCAAGTCATCAACAAAATGAATAGCTATTAACACTTAACAGCCTCCATCCAACCAATCCAATTAGCAAAAGACCAAAAGTTAACATCAACAAAAAAAGCAGCAGCAAGCAATCTGCAATCCACTGATCCAGTATCCATTCTTCCAGCAGCAAAACTTAACTGACCAGCAAGCAGAAAAGAAAAGAAGTTAAACTGTTAAAGTAGAACAGAGTTACAAGCAATATTTGCATACCAAGTTAAAGACTTACAAGTATATGCATTAAAGCTTCCCACTGCCCAATGTCCAAGCTTGAAGCTTCTTCAAGTGTCAATATTTGCATCCAGAGAAATGTTTTTCAAATCTAAGAAAACAAGTCAAAAGGTTTAAAGTTAGTAACATAGGCAACAAATTAACAACAGAATTTAAATAACAAAAATGTAAATTTTAGGATTGGATAAATACCTAGACCTCAATTTATCCATTTCCTTTTGCTCTTCAGTCTCAGCTGCTGGGTCATACTCATTGGATGCTTTCAGCCAATCTTGAGCACAAATTAATGTTTGAACAAGCTTCGGAGTGAGACTGCTTCTATAGGGATCGAGCACTCTACCACCAGTGCTAAAAGCAGACTCACTTGCCACTATTGAAACTGGGACAGCCAATACATCTTTGGCTAGTGAAGACAGAATGGGAAACCTTGGGCTGTTTAGTTTCCACCAAAGAAGGACATTAAAATCACCAACACCCTTCTTCTGCATTTCAGGCTCCTCTTGCAAATAAATATCTAACTCAGTCTTCACTTCATCTCCCACTGACTCCATTTGATGTTTCTGAAATTCAGCCATTGCATCATAATCATCATCTTCTTCCATTAAACTTGATTGTTGGACTTGAGAACTTTGGGAGGAAGTTGCAGCAGGATTCATAACTCTAACATAGTCTTCAAAAATGTCTTTCAAAGCTTCATTGATCCCAACCAACAGATTTGCTGCCTTATCACTTGCATACATCCTTTGAATACAAAATGTTACAAATTTAAGTTTTTTCCTAGGGTCTAGAATAGCAGAAACATAAACAAGCATGTTTGTCTTGTCTATTTGACCTCAGTACTTGTCATACTTCTCATACATCTTGCATGCCATTTTTCTAAATGCAGACTCACTGTGGTTTTGAAGCTGAAACAATGTTCTATGAACCCCCCAAACCTCATCAAGTAGATTAGTTGAAGTTACACTCTTAACAGCAGAAACCTTACAAGTCAGGATGTAGAATTTCTTGAGGAAAACGCATAATGCCCTTGCATTTTCCCAATCTGACTTTTCTGGCAACCCAACCACCCTAAGCTCTTGTCTATAATGAGCATCTACATCAGCCAACTGTTCAAACGCCTTTTCATATTTGCATGCAGCCTCAAGCATCAAGAAAGTGGAATTCCACCTAGTTGGAACATCCAAAGACAATCCAGCAGACTCTTCTATTCCTTCAGTTTTAGCACATTCAAGAAATTTCGCTAACCTAGCATTTGAAGCCTTTGCAAACTTAACTGCCTCCCTAATTCTTGAAACACAAAGATTATATTCTTTTTCTTTCAAACCTTCCCCAACAATCAAATTCAGAATATGAGCCACACACCTCATATGCATATATTTTCCATCCACCAAAGCAGTCTTTTTAGACACACAAAAATTCTTAAGATGCCTAACAGCTACATCATTAGCTGCTGCATTATCAACAGTAACAGCCATAACCTTTTCAATCCCAAAATCTTTAACACATTTTTCTAATGTTTTCCCTATGGACTCACCCTTATGACTGATAATTGGATAAAAACTAATTATCCTTTTATGCAGTCTCCACTCATCATCTATAAAGTGTGCAGTGACACACATATAACAATACTTTTGGACAGAAGTCCAAGTGTCCGTAGTGAGAGAAACTCTAGACTTAGAATTCTTAATTTTAAGCTTCAATTGCTTTTTCTCTGCATCATAGATTTTGTAACAGTCTCTACCAACTGTCCATCTAGAGGGAATGTAGATTAATCTAGGACAGGCAGTGGCCATTAATTCCCTAAATCCAGGTTTTTCTACAAACCTAAAAGCATACTCATCTAAAATGCACATTTTCACAATGGCTTTCCTAACAGCCTCTGCATTAAACTTCCATACCCCTACAGAACCCTCCCCTTCAACATTTTTTACCGGAAGTTTTGTTTGATTAGCCTCTCTTTCTTTTGCAGCTATGACTGCAGGATTTTTGGGACATGAATCTATATGATTCTTCATTGAAGTAGTCTCATTTCTCTTTGTGTGAGCCTTAAAAGTCCTAGGACAATAATTACATCTAGCCATTGGATACCCATCATTAGCTTTAAACCTAGTTACATGTTCCCAAACCTTAGAAGTAAAAGCTCTTTTCCTAGTTTCATCATTTTCAACAACTACAGAGGTTGGTTCAGTAGACAAACCTTGGTTTCCAGCATGAGTAGAAGGTGAAGCTTCTGCAGTAGGTTCTGTTTGTGTTGAAGCTGCATTTATCTCATCATTTGAAAGTTCAACTCCTCCTCCAACTTCATCACTGCAGTCTGAACAATTAAGATCAACTTCAATGTCTACTGGAATGTCTTGAATAGGGTTCTCCATAACTGCAAAACATCAAAACAGAATGAATATTAATCATTTATTATGGTTCAGAATGAATAAGAAATTCAGAATATTCAATTGAAAATAAATTCAGAATATAACAATTGTTTTAACATTTCCAATTCCAAATTGTTATTAAAATTTAATAGTAATAGTTTCAAAGCAATGTCAATATAAGAACTTTCCTAGAGAAGAAAGAAGTTGGAAATTGAGTTATGTCATTTTCCACATGAAAGCAATATTTATATACTTATACTTTCATGGCAGATTACATGTGTTGCTATTTATAGAGTGATATTAATACTACTATACTAGTGCAAGCATTTATACAAGTCTCAATCCCATTTTGGAGGTGACCTGCATATACAGCGATGTTTCTGAAATGTACAATAGATTTTTTACCCAGCATTCCACTGCAAAAACCAAGTCTCATACACTCATAAGTTCATAACTCTAATTGATTGTAAAGGGATAAAAGAAAAAAATCTGACAAAAATCCAACATATATCTAAAGTATATACTAGCATTCTATTATAGTAATTTCATACATGATACCAGATACATACCAATTTTTTTGGCCAATTTTAATTAGAACCTAAACTATATAACAGAGAATTGAAGAAAATAAGAAAACAAATTCAACCATGAAGATTTCTGATTTAAACAAATTCAACTCAGTAACATAAATAAGAAAATAAGAAAACAAATTCAACCATGAAGATTTCTGATTTAAACAAATTCAACTCAGTAACATAAATAAGAAAATAAGAAAACAAATTGGTCAGCCACTTTTATTTGCAATTCAACCATATTATTGATTAAGAAAGTAAGAAGAAAATTAAACAAAAATTAAGAAGAAAATTTAACTTACCTTTTAATTGATGAAAAACTTTAACTTGACTGACCTAACTCTCGAACCCAGAGTGAGAATAACCACTCAGTAGTTAGTCCACTCTAATTCGTAAACCCTAGATTTCTGAAATTGGGAATTTCATTTCAATTTTCCCATTCAACTCTTCATTTCAATCTTTTAGAAATTCCTTTTCAATTCATAGGAGAAATAATCAAATAAATGATAATTTCAATCCGTCAGAGAGAAAGAAATCCCTTTGAAATTGAAAAAAAGATCTGAAAAAGAAGTATGAAATTGAAATTCTTAATTTCGAAATCTAGACAATTTTCAAAAACTACTAACCTAGGGTTTGATTTGGGGAAAATGAATTTTGAGAAGGAAACTTAGATAATTTCAAACAGAAAGGCTAAAATCGAAAAAGGGATGTTTTTAACACATAATTTTTCTGGATTTACGGCAAAAAACAGATTGAAATTAAAGAAAGGGAGAAGAAAGAAGAAGAAAGAGGCGGAGGTTCGACTGTCGAAGAGAAGAGAGAGAAATTTTAGTATTTAGGTTTAGGGCAAAAAAATAAAGGGGGGTGGGTATTTATATTTTCTGAAATTTTTAAAAATAAATATTATTTATATATATATAAATATATATTATTTTATATATATATATTATTCGGTCGGTAGTCGGTCGGTTTTTTGGAAAATAAAAAATACCGACCACCGACCATATCAATACTCGGTATTCAGTCATCGTAACCGAAACCGACTGCATCGAGATTTCGGCTGAGAAAGCCTCACCGACCCTCGGTTTCGGTCGGTGAGACCGAATACTGCTCTCCCCTAATGGTACCGAGCAGCATCACGTTATTTTCAATAAATTTTCTCTAAATTGCCCATTTCATATTCTGATATTCATCATTTAACCAACTCCGCTTTAGAAAAGGCCGATATCTTGTCAAGAAAATTCTGCATTAAATATTTACAGATTACGCGGTATGGAGAAATTATTAGGTGGACTGGATCCATCACGTCATCCGTGGTCCCGACCAATAAGATTTTGACAAATCATATTTTTTTCTACAATTTCTAAAACCCTAACCAATTAATATCCTAAATTTAGGGACTTACCTTATAAATCCCATTTGGTGAAACTAGGGGCTTAACATGTGCTAAATTTGTACCTAAATTTTAGGAAGAAATCTTACTTGTCAAAATCTTATTGGTTGGGACCACAGATTACGTGGTGAACCCGATCCACCTAATAATTCCGGTCCACCTAATAATTTCTCTGCGGTATGATATGATGTTTGAAAAGTTGTCTAATAAAGCAGTATTCAAAGTGACTCACTATATTATTGTTACATTCATTGATTCGATTAAATTGAATGTTGAATTATTTTCTTCTCAAAAGATTCATCTTTGTGGCAGAGGCAGAGGTTTACGGTTTGTAGGCACAGTGGCATTCAGTTGACGATTATATTTGCAAACTCTTATTACAGAACAGAAACTAAAGTAAAATTTATGCATCAAGTAACATTAATATTGGAAGATACTTGCAATGTATCATTCATCCCACTTGCATATATATAAACCTACTAGTACTTATTAAGTGCAATTTTACTAATTATCTACTCAAAATAGGGGCGGATGCAAGTATAACATTGGAGCAGATTTTCACAACGAAATAAGAGTCAACACAGTATTATATATTATTGGAAAAATTGAAGAAACTTTTTCAAACATGTAACTTCTACGCAATCTTTTGAAATTAGTTGTGTAGATATCAAGTATCAAATTAGATACCAACTTGTAAAATAAATAAATATATATATATATATAAATTTAATAACTCCAATTTGTCACACTTGAATTGTTTCAAATGAGGAATTAAAATCCTCTCCCCCAACTTTTTTGTCCCATTGTGCCTCATTCACCAAATTATGCCACGTGTTCCTAGTATTATACTTTGTTTGTTTTCGAGTTTTAACAAATAGTAAAAATCCCAATTAAAACCAGGTTTAGCCCCAAATTAACAAAAAATAATTATATACAAGGGTTGGTCCTAAATTTTAATACATTTCCCCATAGGGTTTTAGAATGAAAATATAAAATTTAATTTAACTAGGCAAACAAGGAATAACATTAAAAACTGAAAAAGGACGTGTCATTATTTAGTGGATGGGGCACTGTGGGGCATAAAAAAATGGGGGGAGAGGATTTTTATCCTCAAATTAGATACCAGCTTGAACAATTCCATAGCTCAAAACTGTTTCAAATATTGTTCCGTGTTTCCAAAAGATTATAACATCATAATAGATGAACTTATCGACCTCTGGATAGGGGACTTTAAAGCTTGCATATTTTGCTAGAAAGTGATGAATCTAAACAATGTGTTCGAATGCATGGCATTGTGGTTAGCCTGAGATCAGGGGAGAAACAAGAACAAGGTTTTGGTTTCAAAAAGTCCAATGATTACATATTAGGATCTCAAGAAATGGGAAGAGGCAAATTGGATCTCCTTGTTCAGTAGTAGGAGCAGAGTTAACATTGATTACTCACCATCTTCCAATCATCTCTCAGCTTTACTCTTCAGAGATACACTGCTGAAATCAAACTCTGATTCTCCTATCTATCTTTCCTTTGGATTTGTCAGGTAATCAAGGCTTGGTTTGATTTATCTTCAGATATTGGAAATCTGGACACGTTGCAGTATCTTAATCTGTCCTCAACAGGCATAGCAAAGTTGCCTGCTAGCTTTATAAATTTAAGAAATCTCGGGTGTTTGCTACTGGATTATACTATGAATCTTAAATGGATTCCAAAGGAGGTAATATTCGGTCTTTCACTTTTGCAAGTCTATAGTAAAATAAATGGAGTCCTCGAGCACTTATTTGATGAATTTGAAGTTCCAAGTAATGACGGAGTTGCCTTCTTAGATGCATTGGAGTGCTTGGATCGCATAAATAGAGTAGGCATCACCATTTTCACTACCCCTTCTGTGGTTAAAATACTGAATTTCCTACATTTTACAAAGTTGCATCAGAAAATTAACTTTGATGGATTGTAGGAATTTGATTTCACTATTTTTTATACTAGAATTTGGCAATTTAGAGAAGCTTGAGATCTTTCGTTGTTGTTCTCTCTAGATGATTAAACTATCAGAATGGTGTAAACTTGGCTACCTTCGTAGAGTGCACATTGGAGTTTGCCCACGCTTGTTAAACCTTAACTTCCTTGCTTATGCTGAGAACCTTAAGACTCTCACCATTTTTGATTGTCAATTGCTGCATGAAGTTACCAACGAGATACTTGCATTCCCTGGGCTGAAAACTATTTCTTTGACTCAGCTGTGAAATCTGCGCAACATATGTCTATCGTCCAAATGCTTTCCATCTCAGAAATTTATATCTCTCAATGCCCATTATTGAGGCAACTTCCATTTGATTTGAAAACTGCAAGATTGTTACTGAAAATTAAAGGAGAGACAGAGTGGTGGGATCTCTTGGAATGGAATGATGCGGCCGTGAAGGATGCTTATCTCTTGAAATTTGTATCCAACTCATCCAGATCCTTAGGGAAGAAGAAAGATATTCAAGCTTCCACGAGCAAGTAAAGTACATATCCTTCTCTTATTTATGAATTTACGCTTTTATATGCTTCTTACGGAATGGGAAATCATCTAGTCTAGACATCCAAATCAGGCTTAATTTTATAGTGTTCTGCACATGCAAGTTTTTCTTCCTTTTCAGAAATGATGATGTCTTTTGACTGTTTACCAGCAAGTGATAATAGAACTTGAAACAATTGGTTTTTCAGTAATTTTTGTAGGTCAAAAAAAGTTGTGATAGTGTAATCTACCTGGATCAACAAATGAGGATGAGGCATTTGGTTGCTAGAGAGAGGAAAAAAGAAATAAAAGAGTCTCCAGTCTCCTTTACTTGTGATGGTGATTATGTTTTGTTGTATGGTATCTTGAATTTGAGTGCAAATGTTTGTTTTGAGGAATTGATGTATTTATGTTTGTTTGTGAACTTGAAGGGCTTTAGTATTGAACTCTACAATTTGAGACTATTATTTAATATGGTTTTTCTTTAACATTACTATTGTTTCATCCTCAATACGCAAAAGAATCATTTATATTTATCTATATCTTTTTACTATTAAAGTTATCCCTAAATTGTTGTATGCATGACATTTGACTCTTCTCCATGTTCAGTATTTGGCTCTTCTCCTGTTGATAATTTTTATTGGTCATGTAATTGTTTTTCACACACTATCTAGTTGGGTAAATTGCTTAAAATAATATATTGGGATAATACTAAATTAATAATATTTTATTTTAAAATATTTTTAATTCACTCACCCAAACTAATATATTAGGATAATATTGAATTAATGACTCTCTGTCTTTATTTAAGGTTTTCTCATATCTCAAAATTAAAAATCCTTCTGATACGTTTTCTTTTTTAAAATTAAAATTCTTTGTGAGATTATTAAAATAAAAAATTTTAAAAAAAAAAAACCTCAACGCGAATACGCATGATTAATATCTGGTATATATTTATAGGAAAATTATCCTATCCACCGTCAGTGGAGTTTAGCAGACTGCACATACGGATCTAAAAGGGTGACATGTGTCCCCTTAGAGACTAGAATGAAATATTAAAAAATTAATTAATTCTGGAATGAGGTACTTGTCTAAACTTGAACTTCTCTAGACATAGATCAACAAGTTGAGTTAGAATTAAATTGTGGATCCAATTTAAGGAAATAAAATGATTCCTTCGACAACCATGAAATGGTAAAATTCTTTTTAATTTTTTTGGTAGTTAATTTCTCGAGTAAGCTAATAAGGGTTGAAACTAAGTTTCATTAGTGTTGATTAATCTATAGGCAAACAATGAGACTATTAAGTTTTAGATGTCATTTTGAACTAAACTAAGTTAATTACCTTATTATACTCGTAAATTATTAAAAGAAAATTTGAGAAGTTTTTAAATGTAAAATAAAACAAAATATTTTAGTTTCGAAACATTAATTCGATATGTTACAACTTTGAAATATTTGATTAGAGTATCAACGACATAGGAAAAGCTGTTTCCTTGCTCCTTGCATTTCAAAGTTCAAACAATCCTTTTGCTAGAGAAATAGGCTCGCCAAGAATTTAGCCCCCTGCATTGTCATTTTTCCAACCTGTTGAGCTATTTCCTCCTAGTTTATCCAAACTACGTATAATTTAAAATACATTTTGACTTTATGGCCTTGTTTAATAATTGGTGGCCCTAGAGCAAATTAAAAGCTGTTTTGATGAGCAAAAAGTGTATTATAATTTATAACAATGACAGGCTAGACTTTAATTAAGCTTCCCATATTTTCCCTTTATTGACTTCCAAATTGTGTCAATGGCCCATCCAGCGTACCCAGCAACACGTTATTCTTGATTCAAAAGGCCCCTCCTATGTCAAACATTTTGCTTCAATAAGTAATTTCTAATGAATTTTAATCATGAATTCATGCTTAGAATTTTAATAGCTCTTTAATGGAACCCTCATGCCCACTTGCAGACCATGGCTTCATTTAATTTCCTATCCCTTAGTTTTTAGCATTCACAAGACAGGGATTTCAGACTTCTCAGCTCGAAGGCGGCATTCAAATTGCTAGGAATGGCAGTGGTGCGATTTTTTCGGATATTCGATTCGTTTAAAATCGTTTAAAATTTGAAACCGTTTATTTAATGAATTTGGAGCGGTTTTGAATAGTTGAAACATTATCCATCGTGGTTTTGGCGCGATTTCGGTTTTAGGGTCATGGATAGTGGATATCCGCATAAAAACCAATTATAATCTACCAGTGGTTTTGGATAACGGATATTCACATAAAAACCGTATAAAACATAAAATTGGACTAAATTGGCGATTTTGGATTCGGATTCGGTTTTTAGGCGGATATCCGCTTAATAAATGGTTTTGCGCTGCGGATTTGGATATTGTTAAACGGTTTCGGTGCGGATTCGGATATTGGATCTAGAATTTTAAGCGGTTTTTAAACGGATTTGGATAGTGAATTATTAAACGGTTTCAGTTTTGGATAATGCAAATTTCGCGGTTATCCGCACCGCTGCCATCAGCACAAATTGCTGAGTGCCTCTTTTGGGCGGTGTGGGGTGGGCCTTGCAAGTGAAGTAAAGCACCAAAATAAGCAAACAACATTATTGCCAATAGTACTTATTAGTATTAGTTAGGATGCCACGGTGGGAGATTGGGAGGCGCCCCACGACTTCGCGTCTGAATCAATTTTTTTTTAAAGAAAAATATTTTAAAATTATGATTTTTTATGATAATTATTATTAGTTAGGTCAATATAGGGTTTATGATAATTATTATTAGTGATTGGCTTGAAAATTTGAGATTTTTAGTTTGAAAGTTTTGAAGGAAAATGAAGTAAAGAGCAAAAGTGTCAAAAAGGAGACGGTAGATAGTAAAAAGGGGGCGGTATTTAGCAACCCCAAAATAAATAATAGGGGAATTTAAATTGGCCCACTAAGAAACTAGCCCACAAAGGCTACTGAGTTTATCTTGGTTGGCCCATTTCTTTCCTTTGCATTTTCATTTCCAGTTGCGTGAGTTTCTTTCAGTCTTCATTTCTTTGTTTTTAATATTTGGACCGGGCCGACTATTGTTCCAAGGAGGAGGTCCAGGTTTTATTTTTATCAGCTCCTTATTTCCTGTTTGGTTGTTGTCTGTTTTCCACTGTACATTCCCTCCCTTTTTGTCTCAGTTATGAAAAGAAAATTCTTTCTCTCACTCTTATTCAGGCTAGATGAACACACCCTTACTCTCTCTCTTTGTTGAATTGATTTGAGCCATGCCTTTTTCCTCCTCCACAAATTCTCAATTTCTCGCCTGTTCATCCCCAATCTCCAATGTGGAAGGTTTATTAAAAAAAAAAAAAAAACTTTTTTCTCCCAATTTTAATTAATCTACATTTGCTATTTGTCCCCTTCTCCCTGTCGTTGTTTTCTCTTCCGGCCATCTCATTGCCACGCCGTCCGCCGTCATCGGCCATCGTTATTTTTGTTGCAGGTTTAAGCTTCGATTTTCTCTTTATTTGCTGGTGATTTTTCCCTTTAATGATCTCATTACCTCATTCTGATTTCGTTCTATTTTTTCCAGCAGGTTTTGTCCCCTTTGTCTCCCTCATTGTTTCGTCCATTCCCTCAGCTCTAATCACAGGTCGTTTCCTTTTCTTTTGTTCCTCTTTTTGCTCTTCTTCTTTGTTGTCTTTTTGTTTGATGTTTTAGCTCGCCTTGGTCTTTTTTTGGGTGCTTTTGAAATTTTATTTGTTTCAACTTGCCAGTCCTTTGATTAAATTTTCAAAAAAAAAAGTATGTGGTTGAGCCAATACTTATTACACTGCATAGATGCAAGAAGGAAAACAAATAGCTATTCCTGTAAGTTGAAAACACTGAACAAGCATAGTATGAGATAATCTGTTGATACGGTCTTATAACAAATTAAGTGGCACAACTTTTACATTATACCCTTAATATTGCGTTGCTAAGATGAGATTGATCAGTGAGGGAAGCAAATATTTCAAACTTAAATGTCAGAAGCAGTTTGAAGAAATGACCCAAATTAGTTACAATTTTTACATGAATTGAAGTTTGGGGAAAGTCGAATGTTAATGACATAAACCCTATGTCGGTGAAGTCAGATCTGTTAGTACAACAGATGCTTCAACTGATAGTCAGAGGGAGAAAAGGTAGTATTTCATAGCTTTACACTGCTGAAATTTCTGTTTGAAGAATGAAGTTATCGTCATTGTAGTATACACCAACCTTTTTCTTCCTTTCTTTTTGTGCATATGTGTGTTGGGGGTGGGGAAGAGGTAGAAGTCAAGGTTTTCAAAATTCATATAGCCATATTAGTTTTAAATATATCATGTGAATTCTACGGCTTTTGAAGTTTCAGATATATTTCAAAGAGATTAAAGTAATCTGCCATTATATGGGACAACTTCCTTGATTCACACAATGCAATTTGCAAATGGACTGTCAGCATTCTAAACAAAATTAAGCACGTTTATATAGAATTTAGTTACAAGATAACATATATGAGTAATTGAAGTGTTTTTCTGCCAAAAAAAAAGAGTAATTGAAGTGTTTATGACTCATTGACTTTAGTTAAGAAGGCTTTGCAGCTGCTTTTCCAGCATTCAAGAATGTGCTGTACCTTTTACTGGAAGCATTTAAGCCCATTAGCCACCATCCCTGTTTCTCATTAATAATGTCAGAAGCAGTTTGAAGAAATGACCCAAATTAGTTACTCCAAACTAATCAGAAGCACCCTGTTTGGAGTCAAATTCAGCCACATTCCTTTAACCCCCGACTCTTCAATCTCATGCATCTATCATTCACAGTGGGATTAGGATTTGGATTAAAATAATCTTAGCTATGTTTAACCCTTCAGGTCGCACTACACTTATTTGGTTT
The DNA here is from genome assembly GCA_001974825.2 of Corchorus olitorius. Taxonomy (NCBI): domain Eukaryota; kingdom Viridiplantae; phylum Streptophyta; class Magnoliopsida; order Malvales; family Malvaceae; genus Corchorus; species Corchorus olitorius. The sequence continues at coordinate 57,071 of AWUE01020720.1, read as the reverse complement.
TTTAAAAAAAAATTAAAATTTTTTTACATGAAAGCCATGTCATGTTACTAATGCTTTTCGTTTCATGATGGCAGTACCTTAATTGAAGATGAGCTCTTCTGGAACCGCAAGCCAGGTTATGGTCTTTTATTTTGCTCCTACTGTTACTTTTCTTTACATTGTTGCTTATATGTCTGCTGTTTTTCGCTGCATTTCCACTGTAATTATTTTGCACATCGTGTATTTCCATTGATGTTTTGTTATCCTGGTGCGTTTTGTTGTTTTCATATTTGTTGTTTCATGCTTCTGTGCCTAACATCTATATCCTGTTAGCTCATGTCATTCCATCGACACAATGGACAAAAAACCAAAAACCCGGTTGGCGCGGGCACAACTCTAGTTTAAAGGAATAAAAGAACCAAAATTTTCAAAAGGAAGTCTTTATCATAGTATGCTTCTAAGGTATTTGATGACTTAATGGCCTTTTGGCACTAAGCTTATGACTATAACTAAAAGCTAAGTGCTTCTCATTTCTCCTTTTCTTGACTTACAGATTTTCACTGTTATGGCACCCAGCAACGCGTTATTCGCAATAAATTTTCTCTAAGTTGTCCATCTCATATTCATCATTTAACTTAACCAACTCCCCTTTAGAAAAGGTTGACCATCTTGACCTAGATCTACAAATTAGAAGGAAAGAGAGAGAAAGTGGGGAGAAATTTCTAGTATTGACTTGATGAATCCTTTGAGCGTTCAGCGGTTCACTTCAATCATAGCATTTTCTGTTGAAAATTCTGCTTACTCTAATGTTAGTTCTCTTCTTGCTGTTTTCTTTCTCTTATTGATCTCTTTATCTGATTTTTGTTGTTTCTGCCATATTTCCAGACTAATGGATTGCGTGAGCCCAATCTTCGATATCGTCACTCGTCTGTGGGATTGCAGTGCCCAGCATCGAGTCTACGTGAGCCACCTTGAAAGAAATCTTGAAGGTTTGGAATCTGCCATGGATGAACTCAGGTGCCTTAGAGCTGATGTGAAGGAAAAGGTGGAGATAGCCCTTCAACGACAACGACAGAGGCTTACGCACCAAGCAAAAGGATGGCTGGGGAGAGTAGATAACATTGAGCAGCGAGTAAGTCTTCTTATTGAGGAAGGCAACCTAGAACTCAAGAACAAATTATGTCTTGGTTGCTGTCCCAAGAACATGCGGTTGACTTACAAGATTGGGAAGAAAGTGGTAAAGATGCTGGAAATGGTCAGGGAACTCCTACAGAAGGGACAATTAGACGACATTACTGAAAGGGTGCCTCGGCCAAGAGTCTCAGAGTGGCCCATGGAAGCTACTGTTGGCCTAGACTCCATGGTTGAAACAGTGTGGAGAAACATAGAGGACACAAATGTTGGGATTATTGGTTTATATGGGATTGGTGGTGTCGGTAAAACAACCCTCTTGAAGAAAATCAACAATGAATTCTCAAACCAGAGCCATGGTTTTGATGTTGTGATTTGGGTTACACTACCCAAACCAGCAGATAATGACAAGTTTCAAGAAATGGTTCGGAAGAAATTGGAGATCCCTGATGATATATGGAATGAATGTTCAGACAGGAATGACAGAGCATCTGAGATATTCAGGGCCTTGAAAAGTCAAAAATTTGTGCTATTATTGGATGATGTGCAGGAAGGAATCAACTTTCGTCTTACAACTTTAGGCATCCCTCTACCCAATAATGAGAATCAATCCAAAGTGATTTTTGCTACCCGTTCAGAGGAGTTGTGTGGTTACATGGGAGCCCAAGTGAGAGTTAAGGTGGAATGTTTGACACCGGAACAAGCCCTGAGTTTATTTTCTAAGACAGTAGGAGAAGAAATCTTAAACTCAAATCCAGAGATTCCAAGTTTGGCAGGAATTGTTGCTAGAAGGTGCAGAGGTTTGCCACTTGCTCTGCTCACAGTTGGTCGAGCCATGGCTAGTAGGCGTACTTTGAGTGAATGGAGCCACGCAGTTCAAGTATTGTGTAGTTACCCATCAGAGTTTCCAGGTATGGGAGATCATGTGTTTCCTCTTCTCAAGTTTAGCTATGATAGCCTCACCTCTGAAACTGCTCAAAAATGCTTTCTATATTGTTCCCTATTCCTGGAGAATCATATCATTTGTGTAGATGAACTTATTGATCTTTGGATTGGAGAGGGTTTTTTAGATGGAGGGAATTACCCGCATCTTTGGATTGGAGAGGGTATTTTAGATAGGGCGAACCCACGCCGTCTAGGAGAGTTTATAATTGGAACTTTAAAACTTGCATGTTTGCTTGAAAGTGATGAATCTGCAGAATTTGTTTGGATGCATGACATGATCCGTGAGATGGCGCTGTGGTTGGCTCGTGATCAGGAAGAAAACAAGAACAAGGTTTTGGTAGCAAAAGATGGGAGGCTTACTGATCAAGAATTCACAAAATGGGCAGAGGCAAGCTGTGTCTCCTTGTGGGGTGGCAGTAGCAGGGAGATCATAGATTACCCACCTTCTTGCCATAATCTCTCTACTTTGCTCGTGAGGGATACCCTGCTGCAATCATTTCCAAGTGGATTTTTTGATTTCATGTCTTCTTTGCAAGTCTTGGATTTGTCAGGCAATCAAGGGTTAGTTGAGCTACCTCCAGAGATTGGAATATTGAGAACCTTGCAGTATCTTAATTTGTCATTAACAAGCATAAGGCAGCTGCCAACAGGCCTGGCAAATTTGAGAAACCTGCGGTGTTTGTTATTAGATTACAACACGAATCTTAAAGGAATTCCACCAATAGTGATTTCCTGTCTGTCATTGTTACAAGTGTACAGTAAAATGAATGGGGTGATGGATTATTTTGATGAAGTGGAAGCTTCAGCTGATGATGAAATTGCCTTCCTAGAGGTGTTAGAGAAAATGAGTTGCTTGAATAAGATATGCATCACCATATTTGCTGCCCCTTCTGTCGAAATGATCTTGAACTCCTTCAAATTGCGCCATTGCATTAGAAAATTAACACTAATGGAATGTAGTGGATTAACTTCACTTTTACTCATCAGTCCTGAAGGAGCAACAAGCAATCGACGGAAGATTGAAATTTTCAGGAATCTAACGAGGTTTGAGTTGTTTCGTTGTTGTTCACTAAAACAAATCATAATGTCAGATTCGCTTTATCTTCCCAACCTTCACCAGGTTTACATAGGTGTGTGCCCATTGTTGCTGAACTTGAATTGTCTTGCTTATGCTATAAATCTTAAGATTCTAACAGTTCTTGATTGTGAGTCTATGGAAGAAATTATAAGCGAGTCAAGTGAGGAGGAGAAAGCATTTCCAAAGCTGAAAACAATTTCTTTGACTCGTTTACGAAAGTTGAAAAGCATCAGCAGGTCACCAATAAGCTCATCTTCTTTGTTCGAGATTGAAGTATCCCAGTGCCCAAGTTTGAAGCAGCTTCCATTAGATATTGAAAGTGCAGATTTCTTGAAGAAAATCAGAGGAGAGACAGAGTGGTGGGAGGGTTTGATTTGGGATCGTGAGGTCGTGAAGGACGCTTGTAGTTCAAAATTTGTATCCACCTCAAGCTCGAGATTCCGGCCACCAGGAAAAACGAAAGATCAAATTTCTTCCACCAGCAAGGGTTAAAGTTTAAAGTTCTTATGCAAACCACAAGCTGTGTAATAAGGAGTTGAGTTGTTTCATATATAGCTGAAATATATAAAATGAAGTCAAAAGGCGAGCTAAAGGGGTCAGGTTACATGTTTTGTCATATTTCCGACCATTTTAATCCTTGTTTTAGCTGTTGGGTGAGGATTTTGTTTTTGTATATAGTAATGCACTTTTGTTTGCTTGAGAAATAGGCCTGCCAAGAACTTAGCCCACATAGGCAGCAAAGTCTATCTATGTTGGCCCTTTTCGTTGCCCTGAATTATCATTTTTGCTTTGACTTTATGGCCTTCTTTAATAATCGGTGGCCCTAGAACAAATTAAAAGCTGTTTTCATGATTTAAAAGTTTTAACAATATGAGTCAATGACACTAATGCTCAGATATTAAGCTCTTTAAATGAACCCTCATGCCCACTTGCAAACCACAGCTTCTTCTATTCTAGCCCTTAGTTTTAGCATTCACAAGGCAAGGATTTCAGACCTCTCAGCGCCAAGGCGACATTCAACTTGCTCCCCTCTTGTGGGCGGTGGGGTGGGCCTTGTAATAAGTGAAGTAAAGCACCAAAAATAAGCAAACAACATTATTGCCAACTTGCAATTTGTTCTAGATTCTCCAAATATTGTGAATTTTGCCTATTTGTCTACTCATCATCCCAATCTTTAATCTTCACTCTCCCCACTTGAATCAATTAAGCTTAACCATTCCCTTTTTGAAAGGCCGATATTTGTCAACACCTTTTTTTTACTTCATCTTTGAGCTTTTTTCTGATTTATATATCTAATGCGTAATAAGGGAAAATGACATGCATACTCATTCTTATCCTATTGGCCATGACTAAAAGGTAGTACAATACAAAGTATCAAAATTGCATTTAATTTACAATGAATATGCCACACTTTTGCTTGAGATTCTTACCATTCTTTGATTGTGAGTCGCTGGAGAGAGTTCCCAGTGAGCTGAAAACATTTTCTTTGACTAAGCACTTCTCAAAAGCCCAACAAGGTTGTTTCCTGGAAAAAGACAAGGAAAATAAAAGGAAAAAGGGCTGTGTCCTTTGTCTCGGGCTTTCTTCAAGTTCAAACCGTTTCTTTTGTTACAGAAATAGGCCCGTTAAGAAATTAGCCCACAGAACCAGCCCAGTCTATTCCTCTGCGTATAGACCTGAACTTCTCTAGACATTGATCCAATTTAGGGAAATAAAATGATTCCTTCGACAACCATGAAATGGTCAAGGGGTTGGATCAAGTGGTAAGCGGTTTGTTCCAGCAGGTCTCAAATTCGAGACATTGCGTACACAGCTACCCCTGTTGGGAGACTCACCCATCATAACCAGATACGCGATACGGGTCGGATCCGGATTAGTGCATGCAATAGAGAAAAGATATATAGGTGGGTAACAAATACAATAGAAATTTCTCTTTTCTTTTTTTTTTTTGGTTGTTAATTTCTTTAGTAAGCTAGTAAGGGTTGAAACTAAGTTTAATTAGTGTTGATTAATCTATAGTATGTATGAGCCTCTTTTATTATGTCATTTGAACTAAATTCACTTCTTACTTTACTCGTAAATTATTAAAAGAAATTTTGAGAAAATTTCTAAATGTAAAACAATATATATTAGTTCAAACAATCCTTTTGCTAGAGAAATAGGCTCGCCAAGAACTTGGCCTATACTGCATTGTCATTTTTCCAACCTGTTGAGCTATTTCCATATTTTCCCATATTTATAACAATGACAGGCTAGACTTTAATTCCCATATTTTCCCTTTATTGACTTCCAAATCGTGTCAATGTCCCATCCAATCCAGGGTACCCAGCAACACGTTATTCTTGATTCAAAAGGCCCCTCCTATGTCAAATATTTTGCTTCAATAAGTCATTTATGCAATGAATTTAAATCATCATGAAATAATATGCTAGATTTTAATAGCTCTTTAATTGAAAGCCTCATGCCCACTTGCAAACCTTGGGTTCTAGTTTTCTAGCCCTTAGTTTTTAGCATTCACAAGACAAGGATTTCAGACTTCTCAGCGCCAAGGCGGCATTCAAATTGCTGAGTGCCTCTTGTGGGCGGTGGGGTGGGCCTTGTAAGTCAAGTAAAGCACCAAAATAAGCAAACAACATTATTGCCAACTTGCAATTTGTTCTAGATTTTCCAAATTTTGTGAAAAATTTGCCCATTTGTCCAACTCATCATCCCAATCTTTATTCACTTGCATCAATTAAGGTTAACCATTCCCCCTTTTGAAAGGCCGACCATCTTGTCAATGCCTTTTTACTTTATCTTTAGCCTTTTTTCTGATGTGTCTCATCTCATGCTTAATAAAGGAAAATGACATACATACTCAAATCTTATCCTATTGACCATGACTAAAAAGGTATAGTAATAACTAAAGAGTATCAAAATTGCATTTTATTATTTACAAGAATCTAGCACACCGGAAATGAAAAAAAATGACTCAAGGTGTTTCATATGTGCACATAGAGTCAAATACAAAACAATCCACCACTTGAAAATTGGAACCCATTTACAATTACAGCTCTAGATAGCAACCTGATTGAACATGCCCTGTGTATTCATCCCCCACTTGCATTCTTGTCCATGTGTAACTTCCCAAGTTCAACACGTAAGCGTTGTGGGGCTCGCCAAAGCTCAGTGAGCCAATCACTAATAGTTTGCCTTGCCACGTCGCCATATGAGCTGTGTTGTACACTTCAGCTGGCAGCTCAGCTACTGCTTTCCAGGTCTCGCCTTCGAGTCTTGCCACATCACCTCCTCGTGACATGTATAAATTTCCTTCGGCTTCCATGCAAGTTCTTGGACACGTGCCGGTTCTTAATAGGTTTTCTTGCACTGGGCTCCATTGCCATGTGGCGATGTCGAATTGTTCGGCACTGCTTTCGAATTGACCTTGCCTATCTGTACAATAGCCACCGATGACATGGAATTTTCCACTGTGGAAAATCCCCTTACATTCGTCGCGCTCTTTTTCCATGTCAGGCAAAGGAGCCCACACATTTGCTGCCACGTCATACGCCATTGCTGATCTTAACGCATTTTTCTCGCCGTCATGTCCTCCGGCAACATAGACCATCCGATTCGAATCCGACGCGCAACCAAAGAATAACCTCCGTACACCTGGCATATCAGCCCCACGGCACCACGTGGCCGAAATAAAACTGTAAACATATACAGCATTCCGAAGCTCATAAGTTTCAGGATCCAACCCACCCATCACAACAAGGTTCGACCCGACACCAACAACTTGACAAAACATCGGCAACCCATCAGACATCCCGGGAACCGGCGGAAGCTCAGACCAGTCACCGGTATCCGGCTCGCAAAGCACGATACGATATTCCGGCATGGACTGACATTTCAGGCCAGAAATTGTATTCCGGTTAACTCGGGCTTGGGTCATCGCCATAACATGTTTGTTACACCCAGCAGCTTTCCGGTAACGAAAAAACTCCGGCAGATGAATTTCAAGGTTCCAATCTTTACAGGTTGATGCAACATTGGAAAACTTGTTGTAAGGGACACGAACCAAACATTCACGGGCAATATCATTGGGAAGACCAGGAATCAGCTCCATCTCCGACATATTCATAGAAAGTAGAAACCCTGTCTGGAAGAAGAAAAGATCAAAAGAGTAAGAAAAGGAGTGCTTTTTTTGGGATATGAATGAAGTTTTGAGTAGACAGAGAGTTAATAAGTTCGGGGGCTTTTATAGGGAGAAGGAAAGAGGGTAAATTGAAATGATTAATCTCAAACCTTAATGTAAAAATTGAAAAAGATAAAAGAGAAAATGATTATTTATAGTTTGTAAAAAGTCATGTTTTTTCATAAAGATATGACTCTATATATTGAAAGGATATATCTTAATGTAAAAAGGTAAATTTTTACAAGATAATTAGTAATTATGTTGAAAAGATATGTATTAATATATTATTAAAATAAAAATCTTTAATTAAAAATTAGTACTAGTAAATATTGATTGGGTTTTTGTTTGAGGGCCAAAATTAAAAAACCATCAACAAGTGGAAGTGGGGAAGTGTTTAAAGGGATAAGAAGAAGGGGACAGGCAGCACCCAAGAAAATTTGATGGTAAAGATGAAAGAGACAATGGGAATTGGGAGGAGACCATTGGATCATCGGCCGTTTTTGTCTTTAACTGTTTTTATTTATTTATATATCATTATTCATTGTTGTATTAAAAAATACCGTCAACGGATTCTCTTGTTGCTGGTATTGTACTATTGGTTTCTTATTGAGTTCTAACTATATTTTAATAATGAAAAAAATATATATATATATATATAGTACTTTATAGTATACTTTATTGCTTTCCAAATTCAATGGATTCCTCCAGGTTTTAAGCAAATTCATTTTGAGAATTTTAAACTACATTAATTTTCTTTTACTTTCATCAAATTGAAATCAATTTATTATATGCTTAATCTAAACATATATATTAAAAGTAAAAGGATTTCGTTTTTTTTTTAATAAAGTAAAAGGATTTCTGCTTCTCGTGATCAGAAACTTGTTAGTGATTAAGGGTTTGTTTGACTCAGCTTATTTAACAGCTTATCTATTGAAAAAAGCTTAAGCTGGGCCAAACAGAAAATCCAGAAGTGCTTTCCAAAAGTGTTTTTCAGTTGTTTTTGAACTAAAAGCCAGAAATTCTAAATTGAAACTTTTTCCAGAAACACTTTTTTAGAAGAGATTTAAGCTAGGCCAAACATGCACTAAGTCCAAAGAAATTAAATGGAATCAAATTAACAATATGTAGAATTTATTAAAATGCAATATCCGGAATGTAGATAATATATAAAAGTTCAGGGGAAAAAGATTGGCATTTTTTCTATTAAAAATGTACTATATAGCCGTAACATAGTAGATAATTTCTCAGGTATAAGGACTCTTTGCACGTTATATCATGTGTACTTGCATATTAAAAATTCAAAAACATGTGAATTGAAAATTTTGTACCAAGTAATTAATATTTGATGTTTGTCTGTTTTCATGACATAATTATAAAAATGATTGGTCCATATGGACAGGAATTTGTTATTTTTGGCTTTTATACATTATCTTGAATATTAAAGGCCAATTATAAATTAATTATGAAAAAGGGTTTGAGATAATTTAAATGGGAACTGTCGGTACTTATATTCGGAAATCAAGCTATGCAACAAGATCAAAGCAATGTGTTTTTCATGAATACCATTCAACTTGGAGTGATAATAATTCATGAATTTGATTTTTTTTCCCACATGCATGGAAAAACGAAGAGAATTTGACACTTCTAATTTAATCTTATTGGCCAGTGGCCACTCTGAAAAACCCCCCGGCCCTTATAGTACAATTTGTGTCAATAAGTCTTGGATGAAAAGGAATTTTGATTACTCCACTTCAGTTGCCTAACTTTGTTCTAGAAAGGTTCATGGTTTTATGGAAAGTCTTTGATCAACCTATTGTAATTTCTAATTATTCTTTCTGTCTCTTTTTATAAATCCCTTTCAACTGTATTCCAAATATTAAGAAATACAGTTAAAACTCTAAATTCTATAATATTTTATCATCTCCTTCCAAGTTTGCACTTCTTCTCTTTCCCGCACTAACTCTTTCTCCTCCTCTCACTCATTACCTCTCTCCATAAATTCTGTTATCACTAACAAGGATAACTTGGGTAAATTAAGTAAAATATGCATTGGATTTAGGGAGGGAACTTATATTTTGGGGCAAAAAAAACTTCTAGAATGGGACTTATAGAAATGATAAGAGGGAGTACTATTTTGTAATTTCATTTATATAAATGAAAATTACAGTATTTTTCTTTAAAAGAAAAAGATGAGATTAATTTCAAGTTTCAACCCTGACTTGATAACGGTAGTATTAATTTCTCAAAACCTCAGAAGAAATATTAATTCTTGTTAAAGTTTTTATTGATTAATTAACGATGGTGTTGAAATTGATCAAGTCGTTGGTCCTAAAATGAGCAAAATTCTTTTTTTTTTAGGTATGTCGACTTTTTGGGTAACTAAATTTCCATCTGCCAATGGCTGCCACCCAGTGCCTGCTGGTATTGGTGCAGCCACGGAAACTCGGAAACTGATTAATTCCAAAGTTCCAATTAGACATGGTATTATGGGCCGATTAGACCAAATCATCATAAATTGTAGTACTCCCTCCCTCCGTTCCGTTCTGTCTTTTGGATCAAAATAATCTAACTTTGACATTTAATTATAAAAAAACTATATATAATTAAATTTTAAAATATTATATTTTGATTAAGTTAATTCTTAATCTTTTCAAAACATATTTTTTATGAATTTAATTGTATATATTTTTTCTATAATTAAATTAAAGGTCAAAGGTAAGATTAGTTTAATCCAAAAGGGATAGATAATATGAGACGGAGGGAGTACTAATTAGTAAAAGGGGAAAAAAGAGAAGTTAATAAGCCTATATTCCTACTCTTAATTAGTCTTTATATGAAATCAATGCAACATTCAAATTAATGACAAATAGTCCTACTAGGCATTAGTTTCATTGCTCCATTTATACCTAAACTCATCAAATAATTTGTTCTGTCAACATCTCATCAATTTGGTTCAAATTATTCAATTTCCGGATGGTTTAGATTATTACGAAAAGTCAAAAGAATAGTTTGGGTTAAGTAATCGACGGTTTAGGAATATATTCGATGCTCATATGGAACAGCTTTTGACTTAACATACAATGTATTTCTTCTCTGCATTGGTTCTTTCAATTATTCATAAATGGTCATGGAAGAGCTTAATTTCAATTTCCTTTTTCTTTCTTTTGACAAATTGAAGTAAAATTAAAAATATACATTCGATATAAAAAAAAAACATATATATACTATACTATTTAGTTACTCTTGAACTAAAATGAATCCTTGTTACGCAAAGTCCAAAGAAATTATAGAATGAAATGAAAAAGCAAAAGGAATTTAATCATATTAATGGAGTTTCTATCCTATGTACATCAATAAGGATTATCTATTTCTATGCCTCAATCAAATCTCCAAGTAACATCCCGATTGAACATGACCGGAATAGTTCTCAGGGATATCCAATTTTTTCCACTCAGATTTCTTCAAATTCAACATGTAAGCATTGTGGGGCTCATCGAATCTAGAAGAACCAATCACTAACAACTTGTCCTGCCATGTTGTCATGTAAGCAATTTTGGACACGTCAGCCGGTAGCTTCGCAATCGCTTGCCATTTGGCATCTTTCATTGCCACGACATCGCCTTCACAAATCATATACATATCCACATCATCACCACGTATGCAAGTTCGTGGACACGTGCTGACTTCTAAGAAGTCGTCTTGGACGCGATCCCATTGCCACGTGGCAATGTCGAACACCTCAGCACTTTGCTCGAATAGGCCCTGCATATCGGTGCCATAGCCGCCGACAACATGGAACTTGCCACGGTGGAAAACTCCCTTACACTCATCGCGACCACTCGCCATGTCAGGCAATGGAATCCACTCGTCCTTCGCCACGTCATATGCAAGTGCTGACCTCAAAGCATTCTTCTCATCATCATGTCCACCGGCAACATACACAATCCGGTCATCGCCGGAATCACATCCGAACAATGACCGCCGTACACCTGGCATGTCGGCCCCGCGTCGCCACTTGGCAGTCAAGAAATTGAAGACACAGACAGAGTCCGAGACCTCCCATGTCACCGGGTTTAACCCACCCAACACTACAAGCTCATACCCGACAGCAACTAACTGGCAAAAGTAAGGCAACCCATCAGGGAACTGATCAGGAAGCTGGGGCAAGTCAACACAATTACCCGTATCCGGCTCCAACACAGAAAGCCCATAAACAGGTTTTACAGAGCACTTTTCCAGAATCCCCTGTTTCATATCCGGGTCGACCTGAGCTTGAGCCATGACAACAAGTTTTTGGCCATGGCAAGTAGCCTTCCTTAGATGAAAAAACTCCGGCAGCTCAATCTCAGCCTTCCACCATTTACAAGTCGACAAAAGCGCGGCGAATTGATCGTACGAAACCCGGATTAAACATTCTCGGGCAACATCGTTTGGGAGATTTGGAATCAGCTCCATGGTGAAGAAATGAAAGTCTTTTTTTTTTGGCAACAGAAGAAATGAAAGTCTTATTAAGAAGAAGAAGATAATGAAAGAAGGTTTGAAAACAGGCGGCGAAGAAGGCTTTTGAAGAAGCTTAGGTTTAATATGGATTGAAGAAATGATCGTATAAATTCCTTTTATAGGGGGAAATAAAGTAATAAACGACTAAAGTGAGCTGAATCATAAATGTTATACATAGAGACTTGTTCTAGAAAACTTTGAGATATATTTTTTTAGCAAAAGAACAGAAGGGAGACCTTGGGAACAGCTGAAGAGAGCTGACGTTAAATTTCATATTGTTTCCTTTTGTTTCCTTTTGACGTAGACGTTTTACAAAGAAATTTGAAAAAGATTAATATAATCAAATGCAATTCTCAATTAATGGTATATAATCAATAATTAAGTGATTGTCTACTTTTCTTTTTATTACTAGATTTTAATACACAAGGATGAATATGAACATTTTAGTCTTTTTTCATATGGGAATGTCATTAATTAATGTAAGCAACACAAATGACATAATTATATCTGATCTATCTATATGTTATTGAATCAAATATTTAACCATAGTAAGAGTAATTTTGAATTTTTTAGTTTATTATGGATTGAAATAAACACAAAAAAAAGGGGAAAGAAGAATGAAACTTATGAATAGACACTTTTTTCTTTTTTTTTGACAACAAAGAAAGGAACTTATGAATAGACACTAGAGAGGAAGAAATTAAAGATCAAATTGTCATATATCCATTCATTGTTTATTTCATGATGATAATACTTAAACATTTGACCAAAACTTGTCAACTAGTTTTTTAAGTGAAGGGTTTATGAGAGGGATTAGTAGTTCTCCCCATGTTTAATCCCCATTCTCAAGTCAACTTAATTATAATTCATAAATTTAGAGTATTAATTAAACCCAAACCCTATATATGGAGATTATTATAGTCCTTCCTCATGTGATTAATTTAATCCATTCATTAGTTTTAAGTAACTTCAATCCAAATGGATAGCATTGCTTAATCTTATATAGGGTGAGGGTACATACTATATACTATATATATTTTATTTATAATCTAAGGCTTAAATTATAAGGTAACGGTGATTAAAAAATGAAGTTGAAATGAAACTTTCCTCTCCTTTTTGCAGATTAATTTCAACTAACTTGAATTATTGAAGCTAAGGCTTTAATCATTAATGCTTTCCATCGATTTAAATATTATTAATCTAATATAAATACCCTTTGGGATTTTTGTTTAGCCTCTACCCTCTGCCCTGAGCCCTTTGTCAACCCTCACAAGTTGAGTCGAAGGACGTACGTTTCTCATTGACCTATGTAATAAGCCTTGCACCAACAAATTGATTGGAAGGTAAACGATAATAATTTTAAAATGAATTGGAGAACTTTCTATAAAAGAAAAAGGAATTAAAACTTGAGCTCAACTTAAGAGCCAACAGAAAGATGATGTTCAATTTGACGGGTCTCTTCTCTTGTAGCATTATTAGTAAATATATATTAAAATTTTCTTTATCCATTCTTTGGTAACATTAAATTTTTATTCATCAATTTGTCAATATTTCTTACGTGCACAAACAAGAAAGTTCTTGACAACCATGAAGTAACATGTTTATAGAATATATTGCAATTTCAATAACAACATTATGATTCAAACCCAAACAACTTCTAACGCCAAAAAGTTATGAAATTGTTTCTGTTTTGAAAAATTATGATATTGAAAAACTTGGGTCGTTTGGTATCGTTTTCGTTTTTCTGTTTTTTGTTTTTGTTTTTTCGTTTTATTTTTGTTGCGCTGTCAATTTTCGAAAACAAAACCATGTTTGGATATACAATTTGCTTGTATGTTTTTAAATAAAAAGTTAAAAAAATGTTAGAAAATATGTGAGTTACTGTTCATTACTGTACTTATGTGTTTTGGAAGCGTTTTGGAAAAACATGAAAACACAAAATTCTTGCTTCCATTTTTTTCCAAATACTGCTTCTGTTTCCAAAATTTTTGAAAACGGAAACAGTCTGCCAAACATGTTTTCACTGTTTTGTTTCAAAAAACAGAAAATTGCCAACAGAAAACACAAAACGGAAACGATGCCAAACAAACTAACCAATATTAATTTAGAGCCTAAAAAGATTGAAATTGTTCAAATAAACAATCCCAAATAAATTATATATATATATATTATATATATACTTTGGTTAACAATTACTACTCACTTTGTTTAGTGTCGATTAAGAAATTTGTACATGGATTAAGAATGACGTTAAAACTTAAAACCCCTAAAATTTAGAGAAAAATATCATTATACTATGAAAAAAATTGAGTAAAATATTATTCAAAATAATTATTATAATATGGAGGTCAAAGGCCTTGAAGGCGTGTCATGTTCTTTGGAGGAGCGCGGCAGCTAACGCGACGATATAAAACAATTGGCGCATTGCAAGGTCCACTTTAATTTGTTCTAGATGAAACTTTCAACCTTTGGCAATTGCCACTTTAAATATTGTAAAGCATAAGCTTTTAATTCCCAAATTAGAACTCTACATTAACTATTCTTTTTATGTGCCATGCATCTCCCTAACAAAATAAAAAGGTTTTGTTCTTCTCTTATTCGTATATAGAAAGTGTATTTTATTTTATCCTATAATAATTATTATTATTGTTTAGGAAGCTACGAAAAATGTTCTTTATGGGTTTCCAAAAATTATCTTTCAAAAACACATCTCAACAAGTAAAATTGAGAATTTATTTAGAAATTTCTAATTGAAATTTTCAGATGCGAGGGATGGAATTTATAGAACAAGGAAAGTTATTTTATATTGTGCAACTCAAAATGACATGTATATATGAAAGAAGATGTCATTGTGAATCAAATTTTCCATTTTTATATCTAATTATAGGAAAGTCTTATAAGAATAATTCGTTATTCCTAGGCCTAAATTATATCATATGTCCATACTAAAATTCAAATAGGCTGAGCTTTATTCTAGGAAGGATAACAGTGACAATATTTTTGGGTTTGCAACTTTGAAATTGTGGTTAGTTTTAGAAAAATAGTACACGATCGAGAATTAATTTTTATTTTACATTTACGTTCAAGTTATATAATTCAAAAATAAGATGAGTCAAGTGGTGATAGAAAGTATACTTTAAAAAGCAAAATCACAAAACGATTTGGAATTCGAAACTACTGTAGTGAAATCCTTCTTGGTTCTCGTCTCTACGGAGTCCACGCGATCAATGGGCAATCAAGATTGAAGCTTGAATCTCTTTTATGTTGTGCTAGCAAAACGTCAGAGAGTTTTTCTTTTCAGAAAGAATTGACGGCTTAGAATATGTTTTACCCTAGGTAAAATAACACTTATTTATACCTAAGTTAACATCAATTTATTGGACATGATTAAACACTTTAATCATGATAATTGGAACACTAATTTGGACTTAATGAACCAATTATTTAATTGGTCTTTTGAGTATAACCCAACATTCGATTCCTAACAGTTTCAAGTGTCAAACAAAAATTTTGAAAGCCCTTAGACATCAAGGAAAGAGGAACCATGCGAAAAACTCTTATCCTTTGAATTAAAATTTTAACCGACGAATTATTGGTCACGGTCTTTGTCTGGACCGACCGATCTTTCTCGCTTTGTTTGAGTGACATTCCCACATGCAATTGTAAATTAAAAAAAAATATTATGTATGCTATTATATGACTGATTTTGTATAGAAAAGGAGGATTATTCGCATCCTGTCTTTTTATTTTTATTATTCTTTTAAAAAAAAAAGAAAAAAAATTCATGCATTAATCATTTAATCGAAGGAGTTTATGGTATGGATAATGCATCATAAATTTGTTTCAAAATCAATGTATAGAATGGAGGTGTTAGATTTTTGGATATAAATATCTAAGCATCAACGAAACTAATTAATCAATCATTAAAGTTACGATAAATATGCCTGATCTCTATGATTGTTGGACCCACATCTAATTGTGCTGCTTTTGTGGTCTTTAGAATTGGATAAGTACTACTACAATCAAATCGATAAGACAATATAAGTATATGATTGATCTATGTTTTGAGGTTCTTTCCTTCAATAATTGAGTAGGCTATTATTTGACACGTAACTAATCACAAGTGACAATACAGAATAATTATATATAATGAACATTTTCCTTCAAAAAAAATTACTATATATAATGAATATTTTCATTTGAATTATTAATTGATGATGATAATCATGTATCACATGAACTTATCGAAGAGCTATATATGTACATGTATCACAAGTTCAAAATAAAACTTTAGACTGCAAAACGTAAGTTCCTACAAAGTTTAAGATGTAAAAAGATACTTTAATCCTGATTTTTGAGGGAATGTAAAGAGTTGAGATTCGGACGTCATATATATGTGTGGTTGTGGGAGATCCATATAACACATGGAGTAAAGTTCATATATGGTATGGTATAAGATTAGGCTAAAATCAAAAGGAGAATTAGGCTATTTTAGAATGACCAAAACCTATTTTAGAATTAGGCTATTTTAGGGGTACAAACAATTGATCGATCGAAGCTAAAAGTTAATATACTTCAATGTTTAGAGGCAAATTTGATTTCAAAAAGGAACTAATGAAGAGACAAAAGGTTTTTACTGCCTGATTATAATCCAAACAAAATAATTATGAACAACATTTATATGCCATTAATTGAACAAAATTAAGCATAATGTCACTATCCTATATAGCTTAATATGAGGCAACATGGAGCATGCAATTCTTCTAGTAAGAGGATGACACATATTGGTGAAAAAATAAAGATATGGACCGACAGTTACACATAAATTAAAGTTGTAATCGATATCCATGTTTACATGTGTCTTTGTTCTCATCCATGATTCCTAAAAATTGTGAATATTCCAAAATAGATGTCACATGAAATTTAATATACACTATTTATTATTTTCAAATTATACAATACACCAGCGGTGGAGTTTAGCAGACTACACAAGCGGATCCTGAAGGGTGACATGTGTCCTCTAGGGAGTAGATTGAAATATTTAAAACTTAATTAATTCAAAAAAATGGACATGTATCAACTCCACAACCCGCTTGTGGAGTCCAAAATTTACACCGCCGTGTATCAGATAATTCCCTTTTATTATTTAACACTAAAACAAAAGACAGGAGTCGATCGTTTGCTTGTACATTAAGCAAAGTTTGAATCTTAAGCTCACTCCAAATTCCCAAATCCTTGAGAATATCTTTCTAGGAAGAAAACAAGAAGAAGAAACCTGAGAAAAATGCTAAAGCCAAATTGTTATTTTCTACTTTGAATGAATTTATGGCCTTCTAGAAACCATGTGACGTATTCCACCTAAAGTGAAAACAAGATACAAACATTTGAATAAAGTTAAACAGAAAGAAACCCATTGGCCATGTACCTTCAAATTGACATTTGAACCGTTCGAAATGAAATCCTCATTTGTTTTAGTTTGTTAATTAACATTAAGATAAACCCAATGACGATTACGAAAACTAGAAGAATATTGTTATTTTCTTTATATTGGGGAGTAATTTTTCTGCCTTGGAATGTATAAATCGAGAACCCGAATCTCGAATCTGTAAAAAGATCCTAACTTTGGACGAATATGGATGAACCTTTTAAAGATGATTAAAAAATAAATTAGAGAAACACGGAACTATATGGAAGCATATGGTCCAAAATTTCGGCATGTTTTGGGCTAAATTTTCCTCCAAACCAATTGTGTTGTTTTCCCCTTTTTTCCATGGGAAAAACTTAATTTGTCCTCGACTATATGAATCTGATTCTTTACTTGCTCAAATAAATTTGAATATGGACACTTATTTAAGGCACTTTTTCCTCCCTAAACATGCTTCTTTAGAAAATTAATTATCGGCTGTCCAACATTTTTCTTTTATTTTGACTAGAAAGTAAGAGGAGAAATGGTAGGCATTTTGGCTTATATGGAATATATAAAGCCTAGGGGCTAGGTGTCTAGAAACTTTGATGAAACCTTCCAAAAGTTTTAACTCTATTTTTCTATTTTCTATTTACCAACACGATGTTGGATGGAGTAGGATCGAGTAGTAAATTGCTCATTCCAGTTTATACAAGTTTCAAGTTCGAAACATTACGTACGTAGCCATCCCATTAATAGACTCATCACCGAACCCAAGTACACGACCCGAGTCGAATCTGGATTAATTAGAACAAAAGCTTTGAATACCGAATGGGAAAAAAAAACTCTAATTTTCTATTTGTTATTTTCCAATTAAATAAGATTGAACAAATCAAAACCCATCTTTCACGAATAAGCCCATACCAAGTAAGCTGTCGACAAAAATAAAAAGGGATTGACTTCGACCAACGGCCGACTCTATGGAAACTTTACACCTAAAATGGTCGAAATGTTCATAGGAGTCAGAATCCCTATGATGCTTGGGGCAAGAAAACTTGGTCAATTAGATTTAGACAATGAACAAGATTGAAACCTAAGAACAAATCGAAGTTCTCTTTCTTTTCCTTGTTTTGTTCTGAGGAAATGAAGTCATCAACTACGTATCATTATATTGTTCCCTGTTTCTGGATCTTTGTAGAAGTTTTTTTTTTTTGGCCCAACCCACAGATCTTTGTAGAAGTTCTGAGGAAAGAAACAGTGAGCTAAAAACGACAAAATTGAATGTCTCAGGTGCAATCCATATGAAAAGAGCCCCCGATTAGAATTGACTACCTCAGACGTTGAAAACGTCCAGTAAATCGATACAAGTAAAAGTTCAAAATGGAAATACTAGCTATTGTAAATTGTAATATACATGTCAAGGTTCAGTTCTTGCTGATCATCATAAAATTCACATGGAATAACATTATCCACATTGGAATACCCCTAATTCCCTACTACTAAAAAAGGAATGCATAACATGTATAAATCTGGAAAAGGAAGCAGTTAACAAATGCTCAGATCATCAAACGATTCCTCACTTACAGCATATCCCAATTTGTCTTTGAGTCCATAAACAACAATTACACCAACGTCAATACATACCAGCCTGCTCGACCATATCTTTGTACTCGTCACTAACAAAAGACTTGACTTTTAAAGTACCATCACCCTTCCCCGGAGACTCATACTTAATCCCAATTACAGTTGCCAAACCTGTTAGAAAAACAAATTGAAATCAAATTCAACCACATAAACAAAGTCTTGTGCAGATGGACATGGTATGAAGACGAGCAATCTTATGCTTGTAATTCCAAGACATGCAATACTACACGGTTTGTATATAACAGCATTCTGACTGTACAGTGATTAGAAACATATTTAGGTAATCTCTTAACACTGATTATAGCTGCATCAGTTGATGGTGAGTCTGCTTTAGTCAGCATTGCATTTGAAACTATGGTGGAAAAACTATCATTGAAAAACTTCACCAGGAAACAGAAATTTGAAAGCAATTAATATAATATATTAACTAAAACATTACTGATGAAGCACATATCAGCTGCAAAGAAACAATTTTACAGAAATTTAAAAATTCTTCCAAAAGCACAGAAGTTATATTTTGTTTCACTTATAATGGGACAATATATTCTTTGCATTGGATTACAGCAAAAAAGAGAGACCATAAGTACTTACTTGAATGGATGCGTCCATATATAAATCTTTCACCTTTCCAGAATTCCAGAGGTCTTGATCTGATCCTCGTGCTTCGTCGTCTCCCTTCTGTATCAACTGTAGTACCAGAACCTAGAGAGAAAATGCAACAAGTCATTCCAATAGCATTACCAGAAAACTTCATCATGCAAGTTGAATTTTCGGTTTTAGTAATACCTGCAAGGCTTTGTCTCCGATTAACTGTTTTTCTCTTGCGTTCATTGCGTGGACGTGGTTTTGCTTTGCCCTTCTTAGTCTGTTCCTAGAGAAACAGATCAAAGAAGAAAAGAAAATTATAAACTCAAGAAATTTTTTAGGAAGGGACGTAAAGGAAAGCAGGCATGAGTCTTATTTCACACTCTCTTTTTCCCCGCTAAAAAACAAAACAAATTCACCAAATACAAGTGATGACGAGATAATATTATATGATAATGTAGGCGGAATGCACTAGCAGCATGTATCTCCCCTGGTTAGACAGAAAACAGAAATCACAGCTTCTATGCTTCAAGATGCATCCCAATTTCATTGCCATAACATCAATTTTTGTGGTATAAAGTTCTAAAAGAATGCCAAATTACAGAAAGCCGTTTAAGTTTGTAATGATATGTAAGCTCTAGCTGCACTGAGAGAGAGTAGACCAGAGAATGCAAGTTTCAGAATTAAGCACTATCAAAGGAGGAAAAAATCAATCTTTGGAAACTACAAATAGCATAGCTTCTATAAATACAAAATAACAAAAGAGCACTACAGAGCTCCCTAATATGAATGTCAACTGCCATATTATGTAGAAAAATAAGCAAAGATAAATCAACAGGAAGTACACACCTCTCGCAGCTCCTGATCACCTTCTGCAGTTCTCAAAGATTCATCCACCGTGTGGTCCACATCCATAGCCGGGTTAGATTCATCTGTTTTTTTTTTTTTTTTTTTTTTTGCCAAAATTAGATTCATCTGTTAGGGAATGAAAATGTGCACAAAGAAACCTAGTAAACTGAAAGCATCAAAAGCAGCACAATAATATGACTAGTAAATCTGGTTTCTCAATCTCTTTTTCTTGTTCTTTTTCTTTTTACCCTTCTTTTATAGAAACTTTGCTATTTTCCCCTAGAAGACATAAGAGTAAAAGGGAAAGAGGCTAATTAGGAAGAAACTTCTCTTCAGTTGCAAAAATCATAAAGCATCCTTTATAACAAATGACTAAGCTACTTCATGCAACCATAAAATGAATTAAAAAACAAATCAATCAAACTTGTAACTGAGGCATTTTAGATCAGTCATTTGCATTCCCATCCCATAAGAATATTTCATGGACAGCAGAGAAAATAATCATGCCTGATTTTCTCTGAATGGTATGGGGATCATTAACAGTTGGGCCTTCCTCATTAAGTTGGGTCTGAGCAGAAACCCCTGATACGACCAAAATATCTTCCACCTGTGTTTTATCGCAGCATCTCAGAGTATAACATTCAGTAACAAAAACTTTCACTAAACGGCAAAAACTAAATGTTGAAAAGCCAGTAGGAAAACTCACCCTTCCATCACATTCATTTGGGTTGATAGAATGGCTATCAGCATCAGTTTCAGGCTTATTTAAACTGCTACGCTCTAAGTCAGCCTGAGATTCACTTGAGATCATATCAATACCAGAATCAAACCTCCTTGCGTTATCATTTACAAATTTGTCAAAGAGACCAGCAAAATCTCTCCCATCAAGCTCAGATCCAGCATTAGCTGTTTCAGTTTGATTTGCTTCTAACATAGGAGACTTTAAGAGGTGAGACATATTTAGTCCGTTTTCTATACCCCCCTGACTATATTGTTTATTGATACTTTCAGTAGGAGATGCATTTCTCCCCGGTGATCGGTCAATATTATCAACTGAAAAAGGAGCACTTGGTGGATCTGACTGCAACAGCTGTTTCTTCTGCAATGACATTGAAGCGAATGGATTTCTTGGAGGAGTAGGAGAAGCTAAAGGATGAGCAGAACTTTCATCCTGTTTTTGTGTTCTTCTATTGTCGTTGGGAGACAGACGCACTTCCCTTTCTGTATCTACCAGATCAGATTGTTTATTGATATCTTTTACAGGAGATGCATCCCTCACCAGTGAACGGTCAAAATCATCAGTTGAAAACGGATCACTAGGTAAATCTGACAGTGACATCCGTTTTTTCAGCAACGATATTGAAGCCAATGGCCCTTTTGGCGGAGTGGGAGAAGCTACATAATGAACTGAATTCTCAGGTATGTCTGTTGAAGAATTTCTTGGCTTTGCCAAGTTTTTTCTAGAAGCCTTCAAATCAATCTTCCGAATATCTTGCAAGTCAGGAAGGCATATTTTCTCCATATCAATAGGTTTGATCTGCAAGTGCTCCTGTAAAAGACTGACCGTCTCATCCCCATCAAAATCACTGGTAAGCAATTCATCCAAAAGTTCATTAACCTTGTTCTCTGCATTGGTTGCTAAGCCTATAGAGAATACAACAACATCTCAACATATACATAAGGGCATATTATTCAACATTATGAGAATAAACTAAAAAAATCAAGTCATATAGCAGGTTAGTTTTAGAATGTGTACGCAGGGACAGAATAAAATAACAACATAGGACTAATCTAGACTTACCAGCCAATTCCTTCTCTTCTAATTCAACGTCCCTATCATGTTTTTCTTGTTGAGAGTCACAAAGTGTACTGGCATTTTCCTCTTCTAAGTTTTCAAGAGGGGACATAGCAGTAGAATAGTGATGCCTATACTTAACTGATTTCCTGAACATATCATGAGAATATGTTAAATATATCTCATCAAAATGTTAGGGGGAAATAGCGCAAAAGAAATTGACTGAAACAGAAAGAATCGATCAGACCGCAACATCCCAGGGCGACGAGGTCTGGCTGCCAGAGACTGGCTATTTTGATCCAAATCCATCAGAACACCACCTGTCTGTTTCTGAATTTCTCTTTTGGCATCTAAATTAACAAAACAAAGGCGAAAAAGAAAAAAATCCAAAGAGCTAAGTTCATACAGATAGTTGCAGATTCAAATTCCCAACCAAAAACAAAAAAGTAATTAAGCAGAAAACTTACTTTCAGCCCTTTCGTAAGCCATAAAGAATTCTTCTGGATCTTTCAATTTATCAATGTCTAAACTCGGTTCCAAACTCACAGTAGGCTGACTATAAAACATCAAAGAAATTAAAATTTAAATTCACCTAAATATACCACAAGAAAAGCATAAAGTTAAGTAAAAATTAACTAATGAATCAAGTAATCTTAACCTCGAGTTAGGTTTCAAAGAAAAACGAGCTCGTTTACGGCCTAAAGCAGGTCTTCTTTCCCGGGGATTTTCCATTACTTCAGCAACAGAGCTAGTCGTATCCAAGTTCACGAGTTCTGAACTATTATCTACAATCTCTTTGGCTTGCTCTAAGAGCTTACTAGGACTTTGCAATGGCTGCAAATTACATTTAAAAAAACAAAAATTAAAACGAAATGTTTGAACTCAAAACCATATACTGTGAGATAATTTTGGGGGAAATCAACTAAAAAGAGAGAGGAATAGAAAGAAACCATGGATTTGAGGAAATCGTGAGTGTGTTGAAGATCGTCGGTGCCTGAAGGAGGAGGAGGGTTAGGGAGGGAACCCAAGGTTCGAGGGAAGAGGGAGAGACCCGAAAAGGCCTCAAGCGGATCTGGAGCGGGAGGTTGGGCACGCATTTCTTGGCTTTTATGGGCTTTTTTCGGGTGCTCGAGATTGGGATTATCGGCTCATTATCGCTGTGTAGTGTAGACTGTAGAGCGCCCGAGAGAGAGAAAAACAGCGAGTGACTGTCTGTTTTCAATTCGAAAAAGGGAAGTGAGCGGGAGTGGATTTGGCAAATTTGGGAAAAAATAATTGAAAGTTAACTTAAAACGATTTTACTGTGTTTTCTGACTTCGAGAGACTGACCGTACTAAATTTCTATCTTATTTTCTCAAATTTATCCCTGACGCCCTGTATTTACAGATATTTCTTCATTTCGTAACTTCATTTATTTCCTACCACTTTTGGGGCTGTGGTAAGAAAAATATAAGTACATGGTAGGATTAGGATAGGATGTAGTGGATTTGATTCTTTGCTAAAAAAGAAAAGTAGTGGATTTGATTCATAATGGTCTCAATGCAAAATTCTAATGGAATAATGCCCAATTCAGTCCCTCGAACATTATAAAAAGGATAGATTAACCCCTCATATTTTATTTAGATTAATTTGATTTTTGAATTTATTTTTCGAATAATTTGGTCCTTTGTTACTTGGAATTTGATAAAAAAAATATGTTACATTAATGTCATATCAACACCACGTCAACACTTTGTTAATAACAGGTCAAATTTAGTCTTTTTTTTTGCCATAACATCAACTTACTTCATTAATAAACTGAGAAAACAGTACAACTTTAAGAGACAGAGGCCTTTAACAAGAGTGGGAAAGTACTCAAAGTCCTCTGGTACAAAGAAATTAAAAGGGGGGATCTGGGACACCATCCTTATCACAAATGTGTAGGAGCTGGGATGGGAGTCGGAGGACCCAGTCAGTTGGGCACATCCCTTTCCTAGTGTTAACTGCAACCCAGTCGGCTGCCAAATTGGCCTTCCTAGAGATCCAATTCACTCTGACTGACTGTAGAAGACTCAAAGAAGCTTTAATATCCTGGACTATAGGCAAGATTCTCCAGTCACTGACTTGGTTTGTAGGGTAGCCCTGGATGCTTTTCTGTACTAGCTCAGAGTCCGTCTCAATAGTTGCCCTAGTTAAAGATTGATCTTTTACTATAAGAACAACCTCCTTTACCGCAAGGGCTTCAGCCTCAGCACTAGAGGTCACAGTAACCAGTTTAGAAACACCATCTTTGATAGCACCATTCTCATCCCTTATGATAACACCTATGGCTACCTGGCCAGTGGCCTCATCAAACGCACCATCATAGTTTAGCTTCAAAAAACCAAATTCTGGAGGTTGCCAAGTTACAATACTATCCCTCTTCCTCTGAGACTTGTGCATCGCAAATTTATACTCCTTAGCATCTTTAAATTCCAGTACAGCCCTCTCAGCAACAAAAGTTATTTTTTCCACATTAATTCCTTTTTTCTCAAAACAGGCTGTACATCTAGCCTTCCAAAGTTGCCAACATATGAAAGACACTCTGGAATACAAATCCACCCTTGCTTTATCCTTAATACCCTTCATGGTCAGCACCTCAACAAGCCATTTATCAAAAGTTGTAATAGAGTCTCTATTGACATGATAACCTAGACCAGAGCCAAACCACACACACTGCACCCAATCACACTCCAGTAACAGGTGTTCAACAGATTCTTCTTTTTCCAGACAAAAAGGACAAATTGGGGATTGACAACATTTCTTCTTCCATAAATTCAAAAAAGTAGGAACTAAATTCAGACATGCTTTCCAAAGAAAAACTCTGATCTTATTAGGAACAGGTAGATGCCAAATGAGGTTCCAAGTTTGTTTGCTAACCTGATGTGATGATGAGGCACCACCAAAGGCCAGGGGATTGGTATTTTTGATAGTGAGATATCCAGATTTCACAGAATAAGAGCCATTTTTGTTGTAAGGCCAGACAACTCGATCAGCTGCAGAGCTTTGGCATATAGGCAGCTTTTCTATGTTGCTGATGGTATCTGGCTCCAATTCAGACCTAATAGTATCAAGTCGCCATATACCTTCCTCTTTATCCATGATCTCTGCCACCTTCTTAGGTAAGTCATCTCTATCAGGTTCATTCTGGAGCTGAATAGCATTCTTTGCTGGGATCCACCTGTCCTTCCAAATGTTAACACTTTGCCCATTAATCACCTGGCATCTCATATGTTCTACTAGAATCTTGCGGACAGGCCAAATTTAGTCTAATTTGAACTACATTGTCCAGAAAAATAAAAAATCGATGATCAAAATATTTAAAAATCAAATTTTAAGAGTTAATAAATTGTCTCAAATATAATATGAGTGGCCAACTCATCCTTTGTTTATGATAATTAAGGGATAAATTGAGTATTCACTATTTAGCCAATTGTAATAGTTCAATTTGATACTTCTTTGAAAATGTTAGTTTGAACTTGCATTGCAATATGCAAGATGTAGATAAACTATTTCTCACAATATTACGCATTAACCCAATATATCAATAATGTGCAATGGAGTTGTGTGAATGGACAACTTCAATCATAAAAAACCTATATATTAGTGAAATAGTATTTTCTTTATTTGGTCCTTGAGGGATACTCTAGTGATTAAGAGTTTAAAAATGCATAACTGCTACTCCATTGTAATTATGTACTGTAACAAATATCATAGGTATTTAAGAATAGTTGAGGTGAATAACTTTGTTTGTCCACCGTAAGAGCTTGTGAAATATCTACAATATAACCTTTTAGGCATGAATGATTATTATGTTTTGTGCTATTCTGAGATGGACGAGAGTTTTATGCATCAAACAGAGAACAAGAAAAAAAAAAAAGACTATGCCTACCTAATATCAAACAAAACAAGAAATGTTTCCATAGAACACTAATCCATGAGATTTGATAACACTTTCTCATTTATATTGATGATTGAATCATAAGAGCTTGTTTTTTTTTTTGGTACATAAGATGCTGACAAATTCAGCTAAGTTCTCTTAACAGCGACACCAACTACATCTTGCTCAAGTAGTGGAAGAAGTCCATTAGACGGCTCTAACAGTAACGAAGATTCCTGTATACTACTTTGACCCAAGATTAGCCAAAAAGTCCGCACAACTTTTTATCCACTTCTATAAGTCCTATATGAAAATTATGCAAATAAGGCAATTTTGTATGGATGTATATATGTTGTAAACTTGTAATAGTAATCATGTAATGGCATAACATAATCGGATTGCAACATGGATATTGATTATGAGATATTATGAAATACGCCTACAGACTCATGCATTGACTTTCATTAAGCATGTAGATGCTTTATTAGATTTTTCACTTCCTTTATTTTGACAACAAAAAAATGTAAATTAAAATTATAAATAGATAAAATTAAACACTCAAGGAAAGTATTTCTCTTTTATATTCGTGTCAATTGTTAAATCGAAACATTGCCTGAAAAACGTTTGCCTGAAAAATCAATTCAGGATATAACGTTTCAAAAACGTCAATAAAGGATATAACGTTACCCAAAAGCGTCAAATAAGGATAATTTTGGACGGTGCTCAGTGTTTGTGCAACACGCGCTGAAAAAGCACGTCTAGTGGATAGATTTGTACACGTGGAATAATTTTTAGCCACCTGGATTTTAGTTAATTAATAATGCTAATATAATTAAAACAGAAAAAAAAGCCTCATATAAATAGTAGGGTTAAAAAAAGTGTCGATCTAAACAGTGAGTTAAACAAAAAAATGGTTTTCGGGTGGGAAAATTTTCAGTCTCTGTCGATAATTCTAGGGTTCATCAGTTCTGCAAGAATCAATCTTTTCTAGGTTTAGGTTTGCATAAATTAAGGTTTAGAACTATTTTACAGCAAAACATACGGTGGATTTTTCGAATTCGAGGTTAGGGTTTGCTTCTGTCCAAATTTGGGGATTTCACGATTTTGCGATAGAGAGATAAGGTGAGTTACTAAATTTCTAGTTCTTTTACAACGTTTTTGTGCTTCGATTGCTTTGAGTGTTAGTTCGTTTGAATATTGTGATTTATGGGTTTAATTTATGGGATTTTTACGGTACAAAATTGGGGATTTCTGGGTTTCAACTTTGTTTACCTTCATTGACTTATTTTTAGTAATTCCTGGATTTCTGTCTATTTTTAGTAATTTAGGTTCCTGTGTTGCTTCGTTTGAATTAATCTTCTTTCTCTATTTTCATGTAACAGGATGGCCTTTAATTTCTGCACTGTCATAGTGCACTATGAAGGTCGATTTGAATGGGTTGGATCTCGCCTGAGGTATGTAGATGAAATAGTGGGAAATCTCAGGTTAGATTCTGACACTTTATCTTATTATGAGTTGTTGGGGATCTTGCAATTTAATGGTTATATGAATATTAGGAATATATATTATCTGCGACCTGGGTTTCTGTTGGAGAAAGGTTTGAAGAGAGTTTATAGTGATGAGTCTGCAATGGACATGATAAGTGATATGATGCCTAGGAATTTCATAGAAATTTTTATAGAGCATGATGTTGGTCTTGGTGAAGGTGAAGATGGTCCAGGTAATGTTAATGATGAAGCTGTGGATGATATTCATGGTGGTGGGGATGCTATTCATGATGGTGGGAATGATGTAGAAGTCTTAGGTAATGATGAAGTTTTAGATGAAGTGCTTGAAGAAGGTGTAGTTAATGTGGAAGGAGAAGCTCATCCTGGTGGTGGAGAAGCTCATCCTGGTGGTGGAGAAGCTCTTCCTGGTAAAGGTGAAGGCATAGATGGTGGTGTAGGTAATGGTGAAGGCATAGATGGTGGTGTAGGTAATGGTGAAGGCATAGATGGTGGTGTAGGTAATGGTGATGGTATAGATGTAGCTGTTGAGAATGAAGCTAATCATGGTGAAGATTTTGCTGCTGTGAATGGTGGTGAAGGATGTTCTGGTTCAAATGGTGGAGAAGGGCCAAGTTTATTTAATGTGCCTATAATAGAGGGGGTTGATCGAGCATATTATGAGCAGTGTGGGTATGGTGAAGATAGTGATGATGAAGAGTTTATTGAATCTAGGCAGCGTATTTTAAGTGAATTGAGAGCGGGATGTAACTCAAATCCTAGGGTGAATACTGTTGGAAATGATGGAGTTGCTGGTGGTGTTAACAATGGTGGTAATGTTCAAGGTGATGGTCAAGGCAATGGAGTTAGTGATGATTTTGATGAAGACTGGTATTACAATGAAGATGTATTTGGAGATGTTGTAAACAATGAAGCTGATAAAATTGATGATGCAACTAGGGCCAAAGGTAAATTCCCTGTTTATGATGCTACAGCCGAGAAACCCTATATCGAGAAAGGGATGCTATTTACAAATGCTGCACAGTTTAAGCATGCGATAGCTTTGTTATCAATAGCAGATCAAAAAGCTATTGTATGGGCAAAAAATGATGTTAGATGGGTTACTGGGAAGTGCGAGGTTGATAATTGTCCTTGGAGAATTTATGGGACATTTGATAAACATTTTGGTTCATTTCAGTGTAGGACCTATTGTAACAAGCATAACTGTAATAAGGCTTATGTAAATCCAAGGTTGACCAAAAAGTTGTTGGCTGAGCTTTACAGAGATGAGTTGAGAGATGATCCATTTATGAAAAGTGAAACAATTGTGAAAGATGTGAAGAGGAAATATGGTCTAGGGTTAATATCACCAAGGTCAGAAGAGCAAAGAAAGATGTTTTTGATGAGGTTTTGGTGAATTATAGCAAAGAGTATTCTCTGTTGTGGGATTATGCCATGGCTATTCGATCCTCAAACCCAGGAAGTAGGGCATTGGTTCAAGTCCACATGCCAGATCCAGAAGCCAACTCAAATCCTGTCTTTGACAGGTTCTATGTATGCTTTGATGCACTACGGAAAGGAATGCTAGCTGGATGTAGGCCTTTTATTGGGTTGGATGGCTGCTGGTTGAAAACTTTAACCAAAGGAGAGCTTTTAGTGGCTGTGGGTAGGGATGGGAATAACCAGATGTACCCATTTGCATGGGCACTGGTTGAGAGAGAAAGCAAACGTACTTGGAGGTGGTTTCTCAAGCTACTCATTGAAGATCTAGAGATTGTGCAAGATGGCTCCGGCTGGACAGTGATGACTGATCAGATGAAGGTAATTATTTAGTCTCTTTTTGGCACTCATTTAACTGCATTCTGACCATGTTTACACTAGTTGGAATTACTTGTATACTATTTAACTAATTTAATTGACTTGTTTTGTGAAGGGTATGGATAAAATTTTTCATGAAGTACTGCCCAAGGTCGAGCACAGATATTGTGCAAGGCATGTTTATGTAAACTTCTATCATAGAGGTTTTAAAGGAGAAGAAATGAGGCAGTGCTTTTGGAGGATAGCTCATGCCAATAGCATGAGAGAGTATCATGAAACAATGGATGATTTGAAGAAGAAAAGACTTTCTGCATATGAAGACTTGGTCAAAGTTGCCCCTGATCATCATAGATGGTGTAGAGCTTTTTTCCAAGAAGAGAGTTGTTGTGAGATTGTTGATAATAATTTGACTGAGGCATTCAATGGTTCTTTGCTTGGGGCAAGAAGGCTATCTATAATCAGTTTATTTGAAGAAATTAGAAGGAAGTTGATGGATAGGATAGCTGCAAAGATCAAGGAATGCAGCAAATGGAATGGAAATCTTGGTAAGAGAATCTGGAATGTCATTGAGAAGAATTCAAGGATTGCCAATTATTGTGAAGTTATGTTCAATGGGGCTACTGGATATGAGATTCAGCATGGTGAGGATAGGTACATTGTTCAGTTGGCTGAGAAGACATGTAGTTGTAGGAGATATACATTGTCGGGTATACCATGTGCACATGCCATATGTGCCATCCGAGATAGAAGAGCAAAAATTGAAGACTATGTAAGTAGCTGGTTTCATGCCTCTACTTACATGGCCTGTTATGAAAATGTTTTGCAACCTATGATGGGAAGAGCTGATTGGCCCAAAGCACCAGGCAACCAACTGCCAATCCAACCTCCACCCTTTAAAAGGGTTCCTGGGCGGCCCAAAACTGCAAGGAGGAAAAAACGAGATGAGCCCAACAAAGATGACATCCATTTGTCAAGACAGGGTCAGATTCAAACTTGCAGTGCTTGTAAACAACAAGGCCACAACAAAAGAAGCAGAATCTGCCCTAACAAGGGCATGGAGGTAAATGTCCACTATTTTGTCTTTTTGTTATTTAATATTAAAAGGCAAGATTCCGATTTAATGGGTTGTTGGGTCACTTTTCCAATCTTTCTCTTTCTCCATTTCTGCATTTTTTTTGTACAGCAACTTAATGAGCAAACCAGATCTGCATTCACTCCAACCTCACCCCCTAGTCAACCATCATCAAGTGCAGTAAGAGCTCCAAGTAACATGAGTGAGCCTGCTGTTCAGCAAGCTTCTGCCTCAGCAACTGGTGAATCTGCAGAAATTAATGCTTCCGATACATTTCTCTTCTCTGCTTCTGGTGCCGAGTCTCAAACTGTGTCTACCCAGTTCAACATATCTGCTTCTGCAAGTTCTATTCCTTCCATGCCAGCAACTGTATCTACACAAGTGACTACCCCTGCTGCCCTACTTATGGATCTGGCCCTGCCTCTGCCTCTGCCTCTGGCCCTGCATCTAGCTCAAACCCTGAACCTGTCAAGAAAAAGTCTAGGCCACTCCCAAAAATTCTAACCATGCCTCCAAGAAGTGGTGAGTTTTGCGTTGTTGATGAAGTTGGTAATGTCCATGGATTGAAGAGAGGAAGGAGCAGCCCTGCATCAGTTGCAAAGCTGAAGAAGAATGCACCAACAATTGCTGAAAACAGAGGTGCAAGCCAGGCAAGCCAAGCACCAGTCAGGAGAAGCTCAAGAAACCTCAAAAAAAGTAATGGTGATGAAGGGCAGAGTCAAACTACTACAAGCTCTAAGGGAATGAAGGGCAAGAAAAAATTGTTCTGAATAAGGGGATTAAGTCTAGTTTGTTTAGGAAAGTTCATGACAAGTTTAAACTGATGTTTGTTATATGCTCTTTTTGTGTAAGAAACATATATTTGGTCATTTGAAACTGTCTTTGGTATGTTGCAGTTCAAATTCATGCTTTGAGTTGATTATTCAACTCTATTTTGTGTCCAATGAATGTTTTTTGTGATTATGATCCAGCAACTGCTTAATGAATGTTTTTTGTGATTATGATCCAGCAATTGCTCAATGAATGTTTTTTATGATTATGATCCAGCATTAGTTCAAATACTTAATTTAGAAGAAAATAACATTTTTTCATTCATTAACACAAATAGGTACAATATACTCAAGGTAAGGCATTACATGTATATATATTGCCTGAACCCTTGACAAAAACACAAATGACAACCACAGAAAATAGAGCAAAAAACAATTTAACCCATTTCCCACTTTTCCCTTCCTTGATTTTGTTGTTTAGCATCTTAACTTCTTTCTTCAGCCTTGCATTTTCTTCAATTATCTCGGCTTCAACAAAATCCACAGCATTCTGCTTCAAAATCAACGATTGTCGTTTCCAGAATGTAGCCTCTTTGTGCAGCAACTTCTCTCTTGCTTTCAACTCTAAGACAATCTCTTTGCCTCTATCACATAGACTTGGGTCATGCCAAAGATAAAATTTGCAGCATTTCGTTGGATCCTGCAAACCCAAAATTCCCACCCATATGCTTTCAGAATGAGATTTTGTCAAACAAACATAAATCAAACTGAAATTTTTACCTTGTAATTAGGGCAACCATAAAACCTCCTTGCTGGATTAGCATTGGTCCAAGAAGTCCATCTAGGCGCCATCATCTTGCAAGAACAAATTACGGGTTCACCCTCGTAATCCCATTCAACCGAGTTTAATGCCGTTATTAAGCTGTAGTTGTCCAAATCCAAAGACCCAGCTACCAACCCACTTCCAGATCTTGAAGATTGACTCGAACTTGCCGACATTTTGCTTCAAAACCACAAGAAATAAAAGGGATGAAGAAGGATGAAGAAGGAGAAGAAAGCAACGAAAGAGAAGGGGAAACTCTCTGCCAAAACGCGACCCTAAACCTAATTTTATATGGAAATAATTTTTTTTTCATTTTTTACTTTATTCTTAATTTTTAATTTTTTTTATTTTACACGTGGCATCCTACGTGGCATACTTACCGACGCGTGTTGCACAAACACTGAGCACCGTCCAAAATTATCCTTATTTGACGCTTTTGGGTAACGTTATATCCTTTATTGATGTTTTTGAAATGTTATATCCTGAATTGATTTTTCAGGCAAACGTTATATCCTGAATTGATTATTTAGCCAAAATTCAAGCTCTAACAATTTCAAGTACTAAAAAAGAATTATACATGTGCGAGTTTTTTTTTTTGGTTTTATTTTTGGCTAACATATATGGTGCTAGTTCATAAAAAATAGAAAAAGAACTAGGAATTTTTTTTTGGGGAAAAAGGGGGGGGCAAGGCCATTTCTGATTTCTTTGCAAAAGAAAAGAATAAGAAAGGGCGTGGACGGCAGGATTCGAACCTGCGCGGGCAGAGCCCACATGATTTCTAGTCATGCCCGATAACCACTCCGGCACGTCCACCCGATTTGTTTGAGTGGCACTCTACTAGGAATAAAGAGTTGCTAGACTGTGATCGAAAGTGAAACTTTTTTCATATGCCAGGCAAAGCCCAGTATTATAATCCCGGTGGCGGTGCCCGGAAAGAAACCCAAATTAAGTACGCTTCCTTCCAGTTTTTTCAAAACAGAAGAAAACACAGGTTCTCTCTCTCCTCTTTTCGTTTTCGAATTTCTTTTCTAGTTTTAATTTCTAATTCATTGTCTTATTTTGGTTTAGAAAAATTTATCCTATAATCATAAGAATTGTTAGTAATTTTTCTGTTTGTTATTATTGATTTGACATGCAATGCATAGATTAGCAGTATATTTTTTTTTTCAAATGGCCATTGTTTGCAATCACTTTATTCTTTTAGCTATGGTCTAAAGTGGAAGTTTCCTTCAGTTGTTATCGCTGATTAATGTGTACATTGAAACAGCTTGCTTGCATTAGTGCATGGTATCAAAAATTGAACAAAGATTGTTGTAGTTTTCGAGGCGGTCTTCTTTTAACATGTCTGATTCAAAGACAAGCCAAAGTGGTGGTAGTGGTGGAGGAAAGACCCAAACTCGAAATCTTCCATCATGGATGAGTTCAAGAGAGAATGAGAGTGAATTACATGGAAACAAGTCAAATGATGCTAATGGGCATGGCTCTAGTTCAAGCAATAACTTTTCCAAACTTATGGTACTGAGTATTTATTTGTTGAGCGTTGACTTGATTTTCTCAGTTTCTATCATGAAGCAATGGGATTGTACTTGATTTGTTTCTGGTTGGGCAGGATGGCGTGGTCTTTGTATTGTCTGGATTTGTTAATCCAGAGCGTAGTACATTGCGGTCCCAGGCTTTGGCAATGGGAGCAGAATACCAGCCTGACTGGAATTCAAATTGCACTCTCTTGGTATGTGCATTTCACAATACTCCAAAGTTTCGACAAGTTGAAGCTGATTGTGGAACAATTGTATCTAAGGTAATGGAAACTACTGAACTATGAAGTTTTTCTAGAATTAGTGTGCTACCTATGGCTTAGTTGTTGTAGCCGCAACACAATTAGATTCTCTAGTTTTTCTACATAGCACTCCCGTTTTCTCTTAAGTTATGATTTGTTATGGGAGCAATGAACACAAGGATGCTGATGAAAGCAATTGCAATGATTTGTTCACACAGGAGTTCCCATGGTTGTTTTAATCATACTAGGACTATAATGGATTAGAGCACATTGTTTTTGTATAATGAGTTTGTATGATCTAAGATTCTCCACAAGCTATTCTCTCATGCTTGTTTAAACTATTACCTGACAATTTGAAGATATCTGCTTTGTTCTGCCTCAGGAATGGATATTAGACAGTCATGCACAGAAAAAGCTTGTAGATATTGATCCTTACCTCATGCATGCTGGAAAACCTTGGCGTAGAAGTAGCATTTCCCAAGAAACTAGCAAAGGTAATGTAATCTGGTACCTTCTTGGTTCCTTGGGATGAAGATTACTTATTAAATTACCATGTTAGAGCAGGCATATATGGAGGACCTCTTGGAACCTTATTCTTGTCCTAACCGCCCAAGCCAAGATTTTTGGGCTTGTTTATTTGCTTCCTTGTCCTTATAGAACTCTAGTAGGTGAGTTTGTCAAGTTGTGGTCAAAATTGAGCTTTGCAGAAGAGTTAAAAGGACTTTTACTTTGCTTAGATCTGACATGGTTTATTTTGGAACTTACTGAAAGTTGAAGCTGTTGGCTACTCATTTTTTAAATCTGCGGTCTAGGAGCTAGATTATAGCAGTGGGCCAAATTTTCACCACTTCTGACTGTGTGAAAATGGCTTTATGAAAGACAAGAACTGATGGTAATTGCATAGTTCTGCTGGCTCTGATAAAGTTACCAGTGTCTAAAATGTGTCAAATGACATTCAGTCTTTAACAGGCAAATATTGGGGCATTATTCAAGTCTAATGTGGTGTATTCATCAAACTGTAATTATTGTACAGTTTTGTTTACACACATGCTCTTCATTGTTGTTTTCTGTATTTCTGTGTTTTAGCCTGTCTTAAGAAATCTGTATTCTTAATTCAAAGAGTACTTGCAGAACAAGGATCATCATCAACAAAGTCTTCCAAACAAGTTGAAGAAACACAATCAAAGAAACCTTCCGTTGCCTCTAAGGTAGCTTTCAATTGTTGTAAAGATTGAATGTAATTGCATTCTTCTTTCAGTTCTCATCGCCCCGAAGTTTAATATACTATGACTACATAGTTGCCATATTTACCAGTGGTGACATTTTCAGAATAAAGCTTCTGATCCCGCTGAAGAGAGCTTTTCTCCTTCTGATGTGAAGAAGTGGGTTATCGATGATTTCAATGGAACTATTTCATGGCTGGAAAGTCAAGAGGAAAAGGCAAGTGGCATTTATTGATTTGCTTTTCAGCTGATACGTTGGTCTATTTTTGCTTGTTTCTCTAGGCTTCCGGTATTTATTGCACTAGCTTGATATATGCGTTTCTTTCAACAGCCAGAATCACATGAGATAAAGCAAATAGCTGGTCAAGGCATCTTAACTTGCTTGCAAGATGCCATAGATGGTCTTGAGCAAAACCAGGTATGCTGTGCTTAGGAAAATGCATTTATTCTCCTGAACGTTTACATTGATACATGGTGAATTCAAATGAATTTAGAAAGTAGACATTTCTCGAAGAGCAATAAAATCACGGTCCTTTTAAAATTCATTTAAAATACACTAGACATTTCTCGACTGAGATTATGATTGTTATCTCAGTAGAGATATATTCATAATAGGAATTTGTGAGAAATTAGGTTTTTATAAACATGTTTTGTGTTGACTGTTACCATCTTGCTCTTTTCATGATTTACCATTTTATCTGCTGTTTAGGATGTTCGGAAAATCATTGAGCAGTGGAGCTTTGTCCCTCGTGTCGTCAAGGAGCTTGCCAACTTTAAGGGCAGGGAGCATAGCTCACTCACAAATGAAGATCTTTTGAGAAAGGCCAAAGTCTGCAAGCAAATATACGAGGATGAACTAACCAGGCTAAATGGTGATTCCCCATCAAAAAATAAAAAGCTGAAGACTGATGGAGGCAAAGAGGGTAATGACAAGAGGAAAACCAAAGCCAGCTCCAAGGACAAGGCAGGGTATGACAGCGACGAAACAATTGAGATGACAGAGGAGGAGATAGAACTTGCATACAAAAATTTTGCTTCTGGAACTTTGTAAATGAAGATTTTTTCTTTTTAAATGTTGGTGGGCTGAAAGTATTGGTATACATTCCTGTTATGTGTTAGCTTAAGCTTGTTGATGACTGAAGGCATGTGCATTTCAGGTTTTATACATTGCTTATGGTTATGGGGGAAAGTAAATACCAATGCCGCTGTTCCTAATTATCCATTTTACTTTTGTTAATGGATTTTTGATGCGTCCTTGATTGCACCATGTAAGAGTTAAGACCCATTTTCAGGTAAAAGGCTCTCCTTGTAGCCCAAACCTCAACTCCAGCCCAGATCCAACTTAATAAATATTCCCTCACAAGTTGGAACCCTAAACTAAAACTTGACAAAGAAAAGTCAAAAGTCAAAATAATTACTAAGATGTAAAAGATTTATAAAAAATGGATCAAAGTTTCCCATTTTTCATCTTCTTTTCCTTTAAACTCTTCTTCCATCTTTGAACTCAATTCATAGTAGATGATGAAAAATCATGAAATGGTAGATGATAAATGATTTACATATTTTTTTTATCTTCAATAATAATTTTACAGTTTACAATTACATTTACATAACGTAAAAGTGATAGCCAAATACTATAGAATGGTGATTATTATTCATAGTTGATAATAAAAGGGGGAAAAATAAGACTTTCTCAAAATAAAAAATCACGACGGCTGTTTTCGTCATCACAATCCAACAATTTACAAATTTCCTCTTAAAATTTTTTTTTGTAAGCCGCAAGTTAGAAGAAAAAATAATTTCTTTTATCTTTTAAATTACAAAAAAGCCCATACAAAAGAGCAAAAGACAAATGATCCGTGTTACCTTTTTTAGTAATTTAAAGCCCAATACATTATTCAACGTAAATATTTCTACATTTTTATTTCATTTTTATTTTTCATTTTTGTTTTTATTTTACTAATTTTTTTTTAGCTTCGTGTTCACAGTAGGGTTGAAGCAGATAAACGCCACCACACTCTCTTTCTCTCTCGCAAGCAAAACCCCTAACTCTCCCTTTTCTCTCATCTCTTAATTTATTCTCTTTAAACCCTCGTTTTCGATTCTTACTAATCTTCGAGAAGTCTCTAATTTTGCTTCCACCGAGCAAAACAATGGGAGCTTCGTTGCCTCCGAAAGAAGCTAACCAATTCAAACTCATCGTCGTAAGCTTTTTGATTCCATTTCTTGCTCTATTTTATGTTAATTCGTACATCTACGTATTCCTATCTTGGTATTTTTACTCGTATTGCTCTTTTGTTTTGTGCTTATACGATCGCACTTCCTCTTTCCATCTTGTTCTTTTCTTGTAAAACCCTAGCTCGATGCTGGTTTGTATGGTTTCTGGTAGAATCGGTTTAATAGTGAATGAGATATAGAGATTTTGAGTAGATAAGCTTGTTTGTTAATTAGGTTTTTAATTTGGGTGATTTTTCTTGAAATTAAGTTCATTATTTTGTTCTTTTCTTTCTGCTGCTATTGTAGCTTGATTATGTTTAAGTTAATTTGGTTTTGCTTAATTTTGGTCAATGAAGTCGATTTTTAGTTAATAATGAACAGTAAATGATTGAATGTTGCTTTTTGACCTTTTTATCTTTGTAAGTGTGCTCTATGTGCTTTGCTTTGGTGACAATTCACTTGAATCACCGTGGAGAAAATTATAGAATTGAAAATAAAAGGGTTTTGTGAGTGTCTGGTCTTGCCCTTTTAGTTATTTATTTTTGAGTTTTACTTAATTAAATTCAAATTTTGTTGGCTTTCAATAGGAAATGATTGTGGAATATAGGCTGTGATTTATACAATGTTCGAAAACTTTATAATGACTTTTGTGAAGCAATACTTTACAGAATCTGATCAATGAGTGACCCCATTTATAATTTAATTGTAAACTTCACAAGTTAAACGTGTATGGTTTGGTGTTAGATAAAGAATAAAAACATTTGAATGTTTTCTTTTTTCTTTTTTTTGCAAGTTCTTTTACCTGTTATTCTACTCTTGCTAATCTCGTAAGTGAATTTTTGTATTATTTGACTTGGCAGTCATTTTTTTCCTAAAGTTGACCTCTTATTTATTTCCATTATTGCAGAAATCATATGAAACTAAGCAATACAAGAAGGGGCTGAAATCTGCAGATGCGATATTAAAAAAATTCCCTGATCATGGAGGTAGTATAGTTTGATGCACTTATTTTTACAATTACTTTTCTGGCCAAGAGGCAGACATTATTATTTTTGTTATTATCTTTTGGCCAGAAGAGGCACTTATTGTTTATATATGCTTTTATGGCCTTCTCAAATGTACTGCTGCAAAAATGCAAACTCTGAAATAAGAGCTTTATACTTTAGGGGGAAAAACGATTGTGGTTAGATAGTTTGAATTGGTTTATGTTATTGGTTTGGATTAATTTTACAAAAATGCCTCTGATTGTAAATTATGTGTTTTTTGGATTCCTTTCTATGTTGTACGATGTTCTGCGAATTGCATTCTTGAAGGCACTAGATGCCTCATACTAGTCCATAATATATGATATTATGTTTTAGAGATTAGTGGAACATTATAGTAGTTTCATTTAAGGATTCTATAAGCACCAAATATTATGTCTACTTTGGGTATAACTACATATTTATTCCTTAAAGTTTGCAAGAAGGCTTAATATCTGCAATGTTCGAATAGTTCGTCATTTTGGTTGCATTTTTGAATAGTTATCCATGTGTGGTATAACATCCAAAGTTCTCTTTGTCTCCCATTTCCTTTCTCACTCTGCATTTTAGTTGATATATCCATCCTTTAAAACCTGCAGTTTAGAATTAATATATAGTTTTTTGTAAACGTTGTTTCCTTGTTGTGTATTGATATTATGAGTGTTTAATCCTTCATGTCAGAAACATTGTCGATGAAGGGGTTGACCTTGAATTGCATGGATCGTAAAGCTGAAGCATATGAGCTTGTTCGGTTAGGCGTAAAGGTTGTTCTCGGTCTTTTTATTCCATCCTTTCAATGTTCAACTGGTGTCCTTTTACCTAACATTGTGTTCATGTTTGTATCTTAATGTAGAATGATGTTAAAAGTCATGTTTGCTGGCATGTTTATGGTCTTCTCTACCGGTCAGATAGGGAATATAGGGAGGCTATCAAATGCTATCGCAATGCTCTGAGAATAGATCCAGACAACATTGAAATACTACGGGACTTGTCACTCTTGCAGGTATACACATCTTGCATGCTTCATCATTTGCCTAAAACGTTTTTCTGATCCATTGTAGATTTTGTATCTTAAGTAGTGGGGTCTAAATAGCCATGTCAAGATCGCAACAAAATGATTTGGTGCCAATCAGTATGCAGTTGTAAGTTATATGGTAAAAGCAAGTCCACTGTGGTAACTTAGAAAACTGGTTCGAATCCGTATATGGGGCTAAGGTTGGTGGTAAAAAATATGTTCTGAAATTGAAGCTGTTAAGTTTCTTGCCACTATAGAGGGATAGAAAGGATAGAATTGTATTAAAACAGTAATAGAAGAACTGAAGATACATGGCTAAAATGGAGGAATGCATAGAGAGATAACTGAACTAAAAGAAAGAGGCTATGTTAGACCATTAAAATATTAGATGAGCCAGCTGCTTTAAAAACTTTGGAAAACGTAGTTTTGATAGAAAATTTGTATGGGTTTAGAGGAAGGAAAAGGATATATATAGGGGTCACCTGATATTCCTAGATTTAATGAGGGTTCAGATTCAGGATCTTAATTGAAGGATTTCTTTTGATGCACTCACACAAGTAGAAGGAAGTGATTCAGTTGGAAGAGTTCAGTTTTATTTGATGCTTTTATCCTCATTATGATGAAAGAACCAGCCCCTTGGATCCTTTTCTCTCTTATCAGATCTGATTCAGTGCTTCTCCTAACTTCTTCTTCACTTGTGCCTTACTGCTGTAGAGTAGTTACATAAGGTCTGAAGAACTTATCATGGTGTCTTTATATGTTTTCTTGCATTTGATCATGGTTTTATATTTTCTTCTTTTCATTATTTTGGGCTGTTTCTGAAATTATTATATATTTGTATTATCTTTTGCATTACAGGCTCAGATGCGAGATTTGTCAGGATTTGTTGAGACAAGACAACAACTTTTGACTTTGAAACCAAATCATCGCATGAACTGGATTGGCTTTGCTGTAGCCCACCATTTAAACTCCAAGTAGTTGGCATTCTTTATTATTTTCTTCAAATAATAATTTTGTTCCGTTCTTATGGTTACCTTTCACTAATATCTGCAAACTTATTATCATGTGTGTGCGTGAGAGAGACAAATATGCTTAAGGAAATTGTCATTATTATGCTATATTTGAAGGTCGAAATTGAAGGGCCTGTTAATATTGAAGATTGGAATATTTTGTTGATTTATTTGAAACCTTTCTTGAACTAGACCTCTATGCTTCTAGTTACTATTAAATTTGACATCTGCTACCTATGATTCAAGCATCCAATCAGATTTTATAAAAGGTTAAAGAATAGAAAGCATTGATCAAGTCACTTTCATGACAGTATGTAAGTGTGTGTTGAAGGTGTTATGAGTAACTATAGGTAGTTGGATGGGTAGATAGGTAGGTGCTTTACTATTAGGCAGCTGATGAAACATGAATTTATGAAATTTTTTTGCGAATTAGCAGTTTACGATCAGCGCTCTAAAAATGACTTTGAATGATGATGTCTTGTTATGCCAGATGTTTTGCTATAGTTTATTTGGAACAATAATGATGCCATACTTCTTTTTGGCTTTTACCTGTTGATATCAAAGATTCTGTGTTGCATGTTATCTTGAGTAGTTTTGAAGTCATTGCATTAACACTTACATTATCAGGGTTTTTCTTACTTTGTTTTACAAGCATCAGCCTTAGTGGTATTTAAGCTTAACTCTTTTTTTGGTTGATGTCAGTGGTGCAAAAGCAGTTGAAATTTTGGAAGCATATGAAGGGACGTTAGATGATGATTATCCACCAGATAATGAACGTTGCGAGCATGGTGAGATGCTTCTATATAAGGTACTGTTTTTGTACTGCTTTTGTTTTCTTTTGCATGCATATGCATGTTGCTGTCAATTTTCATTACTTCGCTTCACCATATGGACATTTCAAATTTTAGTGGGAGTGATTGAGTTGCGGTCAATTGTTAACCCGACACCAATGCAGTTAGTCAAATTACCCATAAACCAAATAATGTGATACTAGATATAAAGAACTAAAGATGTTATTGTCTTTTTAGCTTCTTTATAAATTGGGCCCTATTTTTGAAATGATGTTATTACTTTTTTCATGTGCAATTAGGAAACTTACCATTTTTTCTTAACATATTCTTCTCTTCCCCTTATATTTTGGCTGTAATCTAGTTTACTGAAACTGTTAGACGTTATATTAGCACATTCAATATTTCTACTTTTAAAGTCCGGTTTTCATGATTTTGCGTGTATGGCAGATAACTAAAATTAAATCATCTCCAAGTTTACTTCAATCTGAGACAGAGGATTAACTGGTAGTCGATAATGGTATTTTGCTTTTATAATATATTGAATCTTTTCTGTTAAGACATTTGAATCATGTTAGAGAGAGATATGGTTCGTTCAAAGAAGCATTTCCTTCTGCTCATCCTAGTAGCTTCTGAGTTTCTTTCATTGTTGTTCTATAAAACCATTTCCGAGTGATTTGGAAATAGCCTAACCAGAGGACAAGTACCTATGTGGCCATAAAAAAAGGACGAGTACCTAAAATCCCTATTATCACATTTCTTTCTTCAATAAGTTTCTGCTTTTGCATAATGGATAGCATATGTTAATAGTCTGGTGGTGCCTACTGCATCGTGGAGCTTTTTTATGATTAAATGGGTATGTTATTTTTCTTCAGATCTCGTTGCTAGAGGAGTGTGGGTTTTTTGACAGAGCACTCGAGGAATTGCACAAGAGGGAGGCAAAAATAGTAAGTTTCAAAACATATCATGCCAGGATACTTTGTTTAGACTTTTGTAAGTTTTTGAATTCTTGGACAGTAAAAACTAAACCAATTCTATGCTTCTAGGTTGATAAATTGACTTACAAAGAACAGGAGGTTTCTCTCCTGGTGAAGCTTGGACGCCTAGAAGAAGGAGCCAATATTTACAAGGCATTACTTACCATGAATCCTGATAATTACAGGTGAATCTTATGCATCTGCTATTTTGAAAGATTTAGTTAAACTTATCAATGTTTCTTCCATAGCAATTAATATCACGGACTTGTTTTTTTATCTAGTGCTGCTTGAAATTATACTTGAAAATTTTCTCTTTGCCCTAATATTATTCAAGAATTAGATATTATTTGCCAATAGTTGATGTCTTAAATAAATAGACATATATATCACATTGAGCTAGTGGGTCATATAACTCTTCTTGTAGTAACACTCGCTATTCCCTTACTTTTGGCCTTATTCATGGGAACCCAACCAAGTTGCATTTTTTTTTTCCAGATATTATGAAGGCTTGCAGAAATGCTTTGGCCTGTATAGAGAAGATGGCAAGTATTCGTCTGATGAAATTGATCAGTTGGATGCATTATACAAATCACTTGCCCAACAGTACACTTGGTCATCTGCGGTTAAGGTGATGCACTTGTGTCTTGCTTAAATTTTCAATTGGTTGAATGTTTGTGATATATTCGGTTTATTGCAAAATCTTTCTGCTGGTGGAATATGCTAGTATAAACTGGTTTATTATGTCCAAGCTGTTATTGACATTAATTCAGTTTTGTGTTTGAATTTTTTGGTTTCACAAGTTCCAAATGGTACCTTTTGATAACCTGTTCATGATATTTGGTCTGGATTGCTTCTCAATCCCT
This sequence comes from Corchorus olitorius, assembly GCA_001974825.2. NCBI lineage: Eukaryota > Viridiplantae > Streptophyta > Magnoliopsida > Malvales > Malvaceae > Corchorus > Corchorus olitorius. Next base: position 14,227 of record AWUE01020720.1, on the reverse strand, counting down.
CTCTGTCACTTTCTCTTGTAATATGTTTATGTAATGACATTATTAAATTCTAAAGAAGGCTTTTCTTTTCTATGGAGCTGTCAAGCTTTCTGCCCTTTTCTGGAGAGGGGAGGGGTGGCAATGTTTGCAAATACTCGTGGGGATTTTGTTGTTTCTTGATGCTTTGAGATGTGATGAGCTTCTACCAAAGATATTGATAAAGAATCTGGAAAAAAGATGATTGTGGTGTTATGTTGTAATACTTAATTGATGTCTTGATACAACAATATTAAGAGCTTTAGGTAATTAACATTTTTCTTTCATCTTGTGCACCTTTAGAGGGTTGAGGCTGATTCTTTTATGATTATCTTGCCTTGTTCTTTTGATTAAGCTGCAATACTTCTAAAGGTGGGTACATGACCATGGACTGACATGGCCGGGTCACTGTATGGTTGTTATAATCTCACATTGTAGAGCTTTTGGAAGTTGATTCTTGCAGTGAGGAACGTAATAATAAAATAATTTTTGCTTAAACCCACATTTGTTATGTATTCATGCATAAGAATTGTAAGTATAGCTGTTATGATGTGCATTGCCTACTTTCTTTATGATGTATGGTGGATTTTCCAGGACTTATATTGGAACTTTGTTTTCTCAATTTTAGAGGATACCACTTGATTTTCTTCAAGGAGACAAGTTTCGTGAAGCAGCAGTTAATTACATGAAGCCTCTCCTGACGAAGGTGTGTATGCAAATGAAAAAACCTAGTGTGACTGTTGTTTCTAGTTTGTTGGTTGGAATAATAATTTATCTTCTCTACTTGTAGGGGGTTCCATCTTTATTCTCGGATCTTTCCCCCTTGTACGATCACCCTGGCAAGGTAATTTTCTTAAACTTGGATTAAGTTTCTAAATATCTCTTTCCCTAAACTATCTAATGACCTTTTGCGAGTATGATATTGTTAGGATTGATTCTCCTGCTGTCTTGACTCTTATACAGGCGGACATATTGGAGCAACTTATTCTTGAGTTGGAGAATTCAATTAAGAGCACTGGGAGATTCCCTGATAGGTATTACATGCTTTTAACCCTTGTGTGATAGTGTATTAGGTCTTAAAATTCCAAATGTTTAGATGGACTATTCTGAGAGGCAGTATATAATTTCAGCCCTTGTGTGATAATTTAGTGAGTTTTGATAGTGTACGGATGATGAGATATTTTGTAATTTGTATTGGTTTGAGCGCATATATAGTGGTTATTGTTTTATTGTTTAGTCAGTCATATGTATTATCTATCAGATGAGTCAGTGATGGTTATTCCATAGGTTTGCACGTTCAAAGTACCCTACAAATTTTGTTGATCTGCTTATACTCAACAATGCCTTTAGTATTTTGCCAAGTCATTTATTTGCTTGTGTTTAATCTTGAGGACAGGACAGCAAAAGAGCCCCCTTCGACTCTTTTATGGACTCTGTTCTTTTTGGCTCAGGTATGTAACAATTTTCTCCACCATCTTTTCTTCTTCTTTCCTTGCGATAAATATGTAGTGCTTTCTTTGCATTTTCATTTGAGCAACTTTGGTTTTATTGATGCAGCATTATGACAGAAGAGGCCAATATGATGTCGCTCTTTCAAAAATTGATGAGGCTATACAGCACACACCAACAGTAATTGATTTATACTCTGTCAAGGTTTGTTCTTGTTGTCGATCTTAGAGTATTTTTAATTGTCTCATTTGTAGGGTTTTTTGTTTAATTCCTTTGGGTTTATATTTCATTTTGTCTGGTTTGCCATGTCTTACATCTCATTGACACATGGCATTGCCCAAAATGTCCCTCAATGTCTGTTTGCGTATTACTCTATTGTAACTTTTTAGAAACTGATAACTATGATGATAACCTCGATTGAATGTTTGTTGTGCACTAAATTGTTCAAGTTGCTATACATAGTCATAGAACATGAACATAAGCTTCTCTTTATGGAATAGAAATCTTGATGGGCATTAGGCAGGTATATGATCTTCTCATTTTTGTAGGTTTTAGAGTATCAGTTATATGGCTATTGCTTCTTGATGAGCCTTTTTCCTTTAATGTTTTTCGGAGAAATTCTTGAATTTAATCAAGCTGAATGTAGATGTGTATCATTTGCTTCTTATCTGGTGACAGAGTCGGATAACGAAACATGCTGGTGATTTGGTAGCTGCATCTTCATTGGCAGATGAAGCTAGATGTATGGATCTTGCAGACCGCTATGTAAACAGTGAGTCTGTCAAGCGGATGTTGCAGGCTGATCAGGTTCTAAAGCTGCTTTCCCCAAATTCTTAATGTGTGATATTTGTCACGGTTGAAACTTCTTGCACTATTACTGTACTCTTGACCAAGTTTTTCCGCTCTTGAAGGTGGCTTTGGCAGAAAAAACTGCTGTATTGTTTACAAAAGACGGGGACCAGCACAACAACCTTCATGACATGCAGTGCATGTGGTCTGTATTTGTGTATTGGCTCATATTGTCATCTCTAATCATAATGGGTACGCCTACTGAGTAATCATTCTTCTTTTGAAGGTATGAACTTGCTTCTGGTGAAAGTTACTTTCGACAAGGTGATCTTGGACGGGCACTGAAGAAATTTTTAGCTGTTGAGAAGCACTATGCTGATATTACTGAAGATCAGTTTGATTTCCATTCTTATTGTTTACGGAAAATGACACTACGTGCATATGTTGAAATGCTAAAATTTCAAGACCGGTTGCATTCGCATGCTTATTTTCACAAAGCAGCAGTTGGTGCAATCAGGTGAAGTATTTGCATTGGGTTCTGCAAGGTTTTAGATGATTCAGAATGGAGTTATTCTGTTTGACTGGATTCATAATGCTACATTGTCTTTGCCTCATCTTGTTAGGATGCTTTTGGTGTCTGTCATCTATTCTTCATCAAGACATGCATGTTTTGCTTTATTTTGGGTTGGGTTCCTCTTTGTCTTTCTGTTTTTCCTATTTCTTTCGGGGAATGGGGATGATTGCATGGATATAAGGTGCATTTGTCATGTCAAAAGCTGCAATACATTGTCTGAACCTTGCTTTTTAGTTTGTTGATTATAACTTTTTGTCAATTGTTAATGATGGGATGGTGGAATGGAATGGGATTTTATAGAGTGATGGGCCACGTAACAAGTAGGTTATTATGGTTTTGGTGATTGATGGTTTGGAAAACATTATTTGCTTTATACCAATCACTTCAATTTTGAGTTTTTTTTTCTGCATTGTGATAATAAATGGTTATTAAAGTGCAGATGCTATCTAAAGTTGTACGATTCTCCTTTGAACTCTCCTGCTGAAGAAGAGAATGACACATCAAAAACTCCTTCTCAGAAAAAGAAATTGAAGAAGCAAAGAAAGGCAGAACGAGCTAAGAAAGTATATCAGTTTTTTTTTTTGTTTTTTTGTTTTTTTTTTAAAATGATTCTTTGGTTAACATTCTTTAAAATGACTTATCTATAATAATGTACGTTATTTTAGGAGGCAGAGGAGAAAAATGAAGAATCAAGTGCTAGTGGCATGTCTAAGTCTGGGAAACGACATGTTAAACCTGTAGATCCAGATCCTTATGGTGAAAAATTATTGAAGGTTGCCCATTATTGTCTTTTGACTGTGTTTTATATTTCTGATTGAAGTCCTCTTGGGCTACAGAAAATGTGTTTCTGTAATCCTTATTAAGATAGAACTCTGTTTAATTGTCTTTTTACAGACTGAGGATCCCTTGTCAGAAGCGACAAAGTACTTGAAGTTGCTTCAGAAGCACTCACCTGATTCTTTGGAGACGCACTTGCTTTCTTTTGAAGTAAATATACGAAAGCAGAAAATTTTGCTTGCCTTTCAGGTATGTCTGCAAGAATTGGGAGATATGTGCCTCTTTCTTTGTTGTGTTTGATCACCATAGCTAATAAGATCAATTTGACTAAGTTGGATTGAAATTTGGATTATAATATTTGTGAAGCAGCCTCCTTCTCGTATTCTCCTCTCCTTTTCAACTTGATATCTGCTTGGAGTAAATAAACTGTTCTCTTTAACCGAACATTTTTGTCTTAGTAGTCAATTCATTGAATGAACTTATGTCTTTATTAGATGGTTTGCTTTATAAATCTTTGAATTGATGTGTAATGGTTTTGCTCAGTTCTACTCTTATTATTTCATGATCTTATATTAATATGTGTTTTCTTTTTCATTTTTCCTTTCTTGAAGGCTGTAAAGCAATTGCTAAGGTTGGATGCTGAGCATCCGGATTCACATCGCTGTTTGGTATGTAATATCTGCAGTTGCACATTGTCATGCATGAGTACAATATTCTTTTCTTTTAGGAACAAAGATCTAGTCTTTACACTGCTCATTTGATCTGATTTAATGCAGATTAAATTTTTCCATAAAGTAGGCTCAATGCCTGCACCTGTGACTGATGCTGAGAAACTTGTTTGGAGTGTCTTAGAAGCTGAGCGTCCATCCATCAGGTTCTCTTGGAAATGGCTTTATGATAGTTAAACCCCAGTGGAATTTTTGTTGTACTGCTGTTAATTATTCTTATTTTTTATACCTGATGCATTACAATGCTTTATTTTCTCTTATTGCAGTCAATTGCAGGAGAAAACTCTTACTGAGGCAAATGAAACTTTCCTTGGTAAACATGAAGGTATTGTTGACCTTAGATAACATGTATGCTTGCACCTTATGCTGTGTGAGTTAATTTTATAATCATGCAATATCTGCTTTTATGTTCTGCAGATTCTTTGATGCATAGAGTGGCAGTTGCAGAAATGTTATATACTTTGGAGCCAACCAAAAAACTTGAAGCGATCAAGTTAATTGAAGATTCAACCAATAAAGTCGTGCCAACGTAATGCGTTTAGTGTATTTAATTTTCTGCTGTTTGATATTTATCCCATGAAGTGCAACTTGCTCTTCAGAGTAATTGTTTAAGTTCTTGCTATTTTGCTTATCCAGGGGTGGAGCTCTTGGGCCAGTAATGGAGTGGAAACTTAAGGACTGCATTGCAGTCCATAAACTCTTACAAAATGTTCTTAGTGACCATGATGCCGCTTTGAGTAAGTATACTGACTAGCAGCTCTGTAAATATAACATATATTTATATTTTACATTTTCGAAGTATCTGTTCTTGCTTGTCGTATCTGAATATGCTTTCTAGATATCAAAGCCCTGAGTATATTGGAAATTGTTCTACAAAAGAGGGGAAACTTGCATGTTTGGTGCTTTAATCGTGTCTTCTACTATTGAGTATAGTGTAAAGATTTTTCAGGTAGAAAGAAGTAACATATGTGGTCTTCGATAATTTTCTTAATCTATAGGATGGAAAGCGAGATGCACCGAGTACTTCCCCTACTCTAACTATTTTGAAGGTAGTCGTAGCTCTTCTGTGAACAACTTGCTGAACGATCAGGCTAGCCAAAACCCTGTGAATGGGGGAACAGGCCATCCTGAAATCAGTCAAAGTGCAAATTCCGTTATATCAAATGGAAAGCTCGAGGCATTCAAAAACCTTGCCATTTGAAAGTGATGCTACTTGAGTGCATCAGCTGACATCGGAGCTCAGTTGTTTGAATGGTGGATGGCATGAATTGTACCCTACGAGAGTGCTTTGCAGCCGGGGAAAGAGGAATATCTTGAAAATGTGCAAGCCATGGCAATTGCTTTCTTCGGTTGCTTTGAGATGAAAATTTTCTCTGCCTTGATTGTGAAATGCATTCCTTTGCAAATGTGTATAATTGCTTTTTTATGGTTTTAGGGTCGAATACATATATAATTTTTTTTCTTTTGGTTTCTTAAATTGCTCATCATTTTGGTGAGATCGTTAGAGATGGCTGGCTCCATGGTTTTTGGCCCCAAAATTTGAGGCGCTATAGAAAGAAATTTTTGGGTACTGGTTTCTGAATTGTTCTGGTCAGCAAGCAGCATAGAAAAATAGACTGTTTTTAGAGCTAATCTTTTGGAGCATGTTGTACCTCTTCTACCAATTTCATTAGTTTGTCATGTATAAACGCTACATAATGTGGAAAATTTTGCTACGGAGTTGAAAAGAGTGGCTATCTGAAATCCCCATTTTTGTTGTTTTAACTTTTAAGTCTCCTAATTTTTTAGCTGTTTGAATGTTTTCTTTAATTTTTATCAGCCTCATATTTTTTTACTTAAAGATATGGTAACATTTTCCCTCTTTAATCTTGGTTTCAGTAAAAAAATTACTCTACCAAAAGCGTAAGATCCAAGTCGATTGGTGCAAGGTTTTTTTGATTATAGAGACATTAACATCTGTTGGTTTTATTAATTACCTTTTTAACAAAAACCACTCCATACAGTATTGAGTAAAGACACCAAAATTTTGATATTTCAAATTTATAAGCTTTTTACAATAAAATCTGTATAATCGAAGAACTTAAAAAAAAAAAAAATCTTCTATACACTACTATCAATAGAGCTTTTAGACTTTATAAGTAGTATCGATTAAGCACCAAGCATGTTCCATCATTTTATGTTTATAAATGTACCATATCATGAATTAATCCCATTTTAGTGAAGTCTTAAAATTACACTTGATATTTCCTCCATGAAAAAAAAGCAATTGATAATGTATGAAATCATTTTTACCTTTTCTTATGCGAATTATCTTTTTTCTCTATAGTGTATTTTTTTGTTTTCCATCCGATATACTAATCCGGATTCCACTTGGATCGCGTACTTTTTCCTCTATAGTGTAACACTCATAAAAGTAAACATTTTCCTTCTTTAATCAATTAGTATGTGGGAATTTTATGTAATGAATAGCAGAATAGGCCTTTAATTGATGTTAGCATTGTGCAACAAAATAGAGAAAAAAAATAAAATACATGATTGTTTTCTTTTATTTGAGGATGAAAATGCATGATTTTTTATTTTTATTTTTTTTAAATGCATGGTTTTTAGACCTTTAAGTTTTGGTGTTTAGGTAAGTGGGGTGGTCAATCTAAACCGTTCGATCACCGATGCCAATAGAAATCAATCCTTTTGATCTCAATTCTTCCAATCAAACGGTCTAAGATTTTTCTCACTTATTTCTGTTTCTCTCTCTCATTTCCACCGAAAACGAAAATAGATATTTAAAAAAAATAAAGGAAACGCTTCTCTCTCGCTTCTTTCTCTGTTTTGGCGTAAGCAATGGAGCAGAAAAGCTGACGCTATATTTTCTCGAGAAAATGATAGAAAAAAGAAGAAAAAGGAGTGGGCTTTGAAAAGCTTTATCAGTTTATCGATTGACACATCCCTTCTTTTATTTGCTTCCATATACTATCAGATATTTTTTGGAAATTTAGGTAATGTTCCAATTTCTTCCTCTCATTTCTCTTTTTCCTCTAGGGCTGTTGTTTCCTATTCCCTTAACATGAGTCTGCGAAATTAATGACTAGTTTTTATTTTTGTTGGAAGTTGATTAATGGATTGATTCTAATTTTCTTCGAAAATAGTTTAACGTTTAAAAGAATGAATTTTTATCTACTTTTTTGATGAAGTCAAGTTATCTTTGATAATTCAATGCTAACAATGGATTGGGTTGTTAAAATCTTAGCTGGAAATATAATGTTTAGTTTATTTTAATCTTGATCTTTTAAAGAAGTTCCATCTTTTTTCCCGTTTGGGATTTAATCCAGGAAGGGTTTCTTTTTCTAGTTTGTTGATGAATTTTGGCATGGAAATATCAGATCTTTTCGTTTGATAGTCTTCTCCATGCTTAATGTCTCTGTTATGATGAATTTTTTTTGTTTAAGGATCTAATTTCTTTCTGTTTATATAGTTGTGATCTGACAAAGTGATTTGAGGTGATCTGTTAACGTGTTTGTTGTGAATGTAGTATGTTGTAATGATGCTCAATTTTACTTGCCAGTTATGCAATTCTGTAACCATGTAATAACTACATAGAACAAGCCATATACTCTCTGATATCTCAAGACATGGGTTTTGCTGGTGTTAAAAATTGATCCAATTTTTATTTCATGGCAGCTTTTTTGTAAAGAGGGAATAGAGTTGGTGATCAATAGATTTTGCAGTGCCAAGTGTTTTACGGTGCTTGGCACGGCTTATTAAGTATATAAGACCAATCTGGCTGATATTCAGGGAGAATTAGGGTGGGAAATTGTAGATATCTGGAAAGCCTATAAGCGACCTATGCTTTCATACCTGCTAATTGGGTCGCCAGACTTAGATGGACAGTTCTTCTCTAGAAGAAAGTAGTGAGCAAATTGACCAATACCCATTGCTAATGGAGAGAGTGGAAAGTCATAGTGATCAAGAGCATATTATTGATATAGCCAGGCATGATGATACTTCATCAAGCACATCCCATGATGACCAACCTTCTGGAGCGAACTTAACACAGAGTGAAGATAGACCTTCGAGCAGCTCACAAGCTCCCATTAATCAGACTTCTTCCTCAAATAGATTAAACTCTAGAAATCCATCATTCATGAGGAGAAGTGATGGGTATGGTCGACGTCGGCGTAGCCCTTTGAATTCTGGCTTGTGGATTTCTGTTGAGTTAGTTGTTACTGTCAGTCAGATTATAGCATCTATTGTTGTTCTGTCATTGTCAAGAGATGAAAAGCCTCAAGCTCCTCTGTTTGCGTGGATTGTTGGTTATGCATCCGGGTGTGTTGCAACACTTCCTATTCTGTATTGGCGCTTTCGTAACCGTAATCGGGGTATTGAGCAAGATTCATCAAATTCGCGTCAAGGTTCTTCTCATGGCAATCCCAGTGAGACAACAGTCTCAACACCCTATACCGCTATATCAGTTACTCAAGCTTCAGATGAGGAGAGTAATCGTATCACCGAATCAGCTACAAGGAACAGTCAGATTGCAGTAACCTTAGGTACAAGGTATGTATTTCTTATTCAATGTAGATTAATCTGATGCTTGGTTTGAATTATGCTTTTGTTATCTAAGATAGTAAGTTTTGAATTTTTTTAGCAATGATTTTTCTTTTGGTACCAAACTTCAATTTTTGCATTTTATACATTATAAATTTTGAAGTAGAAAGAAAAAAGGGGGGAAAAATGTTACACGAGAGCGGTCAAGTCTAATTACTTAAAATGTTTTGGTTAGTAATAGTGTGGTATATAGATTAGAGATCCTCAAAATTGTTGTTGTTCTTTTGTAAAGAACAGCTGGTGTAGTTTGGATATGTGATCAACAAAATGTTAGCTGGAGTTGGCCAAAGGAGTCCAGTAATCTTGTTGGCCAACTTAGACAAATCAGCATTTAAGATAATACTAGTGTTACATAAGCTCATGTATGGTCTTGGAAACCAATATTGTTATTTGTTATATTGCTGGAAACTCTGATGAAATTGGAGTGAAACTGTCTCGATTGTGTGCTTCAGTTGGTGTTTCAGGTCAACTTTACATTTTTGCTAAAAAGGAGGACATGTAAAATCTAAAACTTTTTTGTTTTGTGGGTGAAGCCAAAATTTTTCAAAATCATGACAGAATACAGATTTTGTACTTTTACAAAATTAGCATGCCAAAAGTAAGGAGCTCTCATGGCCATAAACTGTAATGTAGTTATAGATGTAAGCATTTAGAATATACTAATAAAATATAACTTATTATTATGATATTTCGGAAGTTTCTGCAAATTCTTTATATTGGCATTTATATGGTTTCACTGAGTGAAGAATTGGTGTTCAAAAATGCAGGCTCAATGGATTAGTAGACCATTTCAAAATGGCCCTAGATTGTTTTTTTGCAGTGTGGTTTGTTGTGGGCAATGTGTGGATATTTGGAGGTCACTCATCTCCTTCTGATGCTCCTAAATTGTACAGGTATAGATAGTGTGGACTAAATATATCTTTGACTGAGATTCAGAATTTCATCACATTAATGAACTGTTCATTGGATTTTTTGCAGGTTATGTATAGTGTTCCTTACTTTTAGCTGTATTGGATATGCCATGCCATTCATACTTTGTGCAACAATTTGTTGCTGCTTGCCCTGCATAATTTCTGTCCTTGGTTTTCGGGAGGATTTTTCACAGACCAGAGGAGCAACTGTGGAAGCTATAAATGCTTTGCCAACCTACAAGTTCAAATCCAAGAAATCTGGAAATGGCAATGATCAGGATAACTCAGCTGGTGAAGGTGGAGTCCTGGCTGCTGGGACAGCGAAGGAGCGTGTGATATCGGGAGAAGATGCAGTAAGTTTTAACGTTAGGACTGCATTTGTTACCATTTAAACTGCATTCGTAGTATTCGCTAGGATCAAGCTGAGTTGACAATATGTATAGTATAACAAAGATTTTGGAGTCTCTAGCTTAGTTTGGTCTGTGTTATTTTACTTGCTGAATTCAGTTATCATCTCATGCGCGCTTAATGACATTGCAAGTTTGTTATTAACGTGGTTATTGGATAACATATGATAGATAATGGAATATTAACTGTGAGATGATGGTTATAAGAAATTTGATTATCACCTATCCTTGAAATTGGATTTTACGCTTTACTAACATGAGGTGTTGCAGGTTTGTTGCATTTGCTTGGCAAAATATGCCGACAATGATGAGCTGCGAGAGCTGCCATGCACCCATGTTTTCCATGTGGAGTGTGTAGATAAATGGTTGAAAATCAATGCATCTTGCCCCCTATGTAAGAGTGAGGTTGGTGAGAGCAGCAGTGCTTCCCCATTAGCGACAGACTCACATTAACAGAGTAGGGAAAGGATGGATGAAGAAACCGGATGAAGGTGGGGGGTTTTGTTGCAAACCTCTGAAAGTTAACACGACATGCAAAATCCTTGGAGAGGTTTACTTTCTTCTACAGATTTTGTGCATTTGAATGCAAGTTGAGTCTCATTCTCAGCAAAGTGACAGTCCCCCAAGCACCGAATACAAAATATGGAGTTGGTCTTTGTCATTAAAAAGATTGTAGTGCTATATATACTATATAAAGATTGCCTTTTCAACCCACATATCCTGTTCTTTTTCCCTCCACTGTTTATATAAGCTCTTTTCTTGCCTCTTATATATCTATTCTCAAATTTCTATTGTTCTTGATTACCTCCATTTTTTGCCCTTAATTTTGTTGCAAGTAAAAGGGAGACATCCTAAAGTATTTATTTGGACTTTCCGGATAGTTTAACATTAGCCCTCCTTAAGCCCAAGCCCAAGATTGTCTATTTGTAAAGGCCAATCAGACTAACCCAACCCAAAACAAAAGCAAGAAAATTTAGGTTCGGCCCACTTAGGCTTTTTTTTTTTGTTTAATTTCAATTTGTTTTCTTAATGTTACTTTTCCTGGTTGATTTTCTGTGTATATTACGTTAATTGCGAGAAAATTTATCATTCGATTTTCTCGCCTTTGGAACTGAATAAAATTTCATGAGTGTGGTTGCAAACTTGCAATCTCAATTCAATTCTCTCGGCATGGCTGCTAGGGAACTTTCTTGCTCTGTCTGACTGTCTGGAGTCATGTAAATCATGAGATGAGAATTGAGAAGCAGACAAGGGTAAAAATCTCTAGTGCATCAGAATCAATGATGTAAACATTCTATTGTATACTATTTCATGGAGGCCTTATTAATGATGTCAATGTGTGATTACTATTTACTAAATTGTTGTATTCATAATTTTTTTTTGGCAAGTTTGTATTTATAATTAATGCACCCTATTAATTAAGCCTTAGTTTGACATTGAGGTTGCGGATTGAAAAAATTCATTTTGGAAATGTACTTTTTGAAATTACGATAGAAAAATATAAATGATGTTTGGTATTGCTGTGAAAAAAAGTGGTAAAAGGATATGTCTAAAAAAGATATATTAGTTAAAACGAGAAGACATAAATAATTAGGAGATTTTAGTCATTTAATGTTAAAAACACTTTTGAAAAGTTTAAACACCAACAAATTAGTTTTTCAAGTTAGTTTAATTTTGTAATCAAAATCAACTTTTGACACAAACCAAGATTTATTTGGTATTGGTGAAAAACAATTTTTATTTTTTTTATCAAACACAATGTCAAACTTGGCCAAGTCAAGTGATTCATCATATATAATTTGTTGCTTTCATCAGATATCAAATTCAAATATATAATATACCCTACTTATACTTGCCAGACCTAATTAAGTTGCCATTTGATATATGTTGGAGAGGAACCGGGTCCTATTTGCTGCACCAAAGCCCACCGAGCCACCCATATACATGTTGGACACCAACTTGAACCTAACAATCTAAGCTATTGGTTTCTTGGGTCCTTCATGTATATATGTCACTCTAACAACCCATCCCCTTATGATGAGGGATGTTCATTCACAAATGAATCCTCAACATTCTCCCTTGATTCACTTGTGAGTCCTCATCTCTCCCCCGTGCGGCCCAACCCGTCAAGTCTTAAGCAAATTACCAACTATCCAAGACTTGACCTTGGAGTGTGCATGGCCTAACACTCCGCAATCGCACGCCCCTAGTTGGTACAAGTCATGTTCACCGTGCTCATGGGCCACACCAATCGAGTCTAACCGAGCTCTGATACTACTTGTTGCAATTAAATAATAAAAATAAATCTAAAAGAACAAACAAGAACACGAAGATTTTACGTGGTTCGATCAATGTGATCTACGTCTACGGGCAGAGAGAGATTCTTATTAATTTGGGAGAAAACAATACATCAATAATACAAGAGATTTTGACCCCTTATATAAATTTAGGGTACTTAGTCCCTACTTAAGTCAAGGTGGAGATACTTTGTTTGGGTTATATAGAATTTAAGTCAAGATGGAGAATTTTATTTGTGCCTTTGGTATTCTAGTTGACCCGGTTCGAATTGTGACCCGACCCAATACTTGTGGAGCTACAAATTTTGTGGATTTTTCCTTGGAGGTTTGTTTTGACTTATTGCTCAATAAGACCCCTGAACTTACACAAAACGGTCAAATAAGCCCCTGAACTCTAATTGCAGCCAAATAAGTCCCCGAACTCTAAAAAAGACCAAATAAGCCCTTTTCAGACGGCTAAATGTTGAAATAAGGACTAAATGTTTCAAGATTTTCTCAAATAAGGATCAAAATACACAATCCCAACAAATTAAAAAACATACTAAGCTAATTTTTGAGAAAATATTGAAACGTTTAGTCCTTATTTCAGTTTATTGACATTTAGTCCTTATTGCGTCACTGACGTTTGGTCCCTTGAACTTCAAATCAAGATATTTTGTCCCTGAAATTCCAAATTCGGGATATTTTGGACCTTGAAATTTCCAAATTAAGACATTTTACCACTAATAGAGGGGACAAATTATCCTGAATTTGGAAAGTTCAGTCGATAAATTGTCTCGATTTTAGTTTAGGGGCAAATTGTCCTTAGTAATTAATTAATTATTAATTGCCTTACTAAGACGTCATTAGGATCGATTGTGTTGCAGTGTAGTTGTGCTGATGAATAAGAAAACAAGAAAAGCATACCCGAGCAAGTCAAAGAAGAGATTAAGCATTACGTTCACACCGATGTTGAGCCTATCGTTGAAGTTGAGAGAAATTTATACACAGAAATTGAAACAATGAACCACATCCAGGATGGATTAACAGTAAGTACTGATAAATTTTTAATTAGGCTAATTAAAATAATGATTTTTTTAGTATATTATTTTTTAAAAAATTATCCAGGCGCGGAGGTATCCCCAGGGGGCGCCCCACCACGGTGAGAGGCGTCCCCATGAGGCGCCCCGCCACGGTGGGAGGTGCCCCGCCACGGTGAGGCGCCCCCTGAGGATGCCTCTGCGCCTGAATCAAGTTTTTTTTAAAAAAATATATTTTAAAATTATGATTTTTTTAGGGTATTACTAAATACCGCCCCCTTTTACTAGCCACCGCCCCCCCTTTGACTATTTTGCCCTTTACTTTATTTTCTTCAAACTTCAAAATTTTCAATTCTCTCAAATTCTCTCAACCTTCAAACTTTCAAAACTCAATCATTCAAAATCAATCAAGTAAAACAACATCAAAACTCATGCACAAAGAATTTTTCGAATTGAAAGTATGTTCTTTTTAAAAAAAAAGAAAAAAAATTATCTATTTATCATTAATCAAAGATTAAAATCCTCTTGCTATAATATTGACATATTCATACCCATTTAAGCTAAATGAATTGTCCAACCAATACTTATTAAAGGATAAAAAGAAATTAAAAGAAAATCGAAAAATATTTTAAAAAAAAACGCAGAAATGTCGGGTCGCG